>CM062835.1:14823491-14895438 GCA_031772345.1 Himalopsyche anomala
CGTTGATCTACTGCATTACTTTAAATCTATCGACTGTGCCACGTGAATAACATCATTTCAATGTAATTTAAATACTTTTCATTTTGAATTTTGAACAATTATTGAACTTAATTCATTTTGAGTATTCATTCAAACTGAATTTAATTCAGCCAACACAACATTTATTGATTCTGAGGCGGTACGAAGTTCGTCGGGCCAGCTAGTATTAAATAAAGTGGAATGAAGTACAAAGGAATATTGTGTTTTTACTAATAAAGTAGGCTTTGTCGGAGGTTATTCGGTTGGCTTTTTTTATTTTTCCACTATTTTTTTATTATATGTAAATCTTTCGTACATTATACAAGCAGTAAACTTATAATTTGTATTTATTTTTCGTAATGTAATAAATAAATAAAAATTAAAGAAAGTTTACAACAAATTTACTTTCTTATGTTTTAGAAACTTAAAAAAATATATATAGAAAGTTATAATTTGTCATACAAATTCCAATTCCGTATTTTTTCATAATTTTTTTCACTCCAGTGGGTTAATTATATTTATAATAATAAATAATATAATAAAAAAATGTTACAATACAGTTTCGTCATTTATACGACTTATTCTATCAGCAATTTTTATATGAGTATTTTACTTTCTGCTCTTTTTTAAAGTGTTTTTTGTGTGAAAATAATTTGAATAAACATTAATTGAAAAATCATAATACGGGAAATTCATGAAGTGGCGTATGCAACAAAGGGGATAAATTATGTATAAATAGATTTCCTTTGGAGCGGTTAATCCATTGCTTTTGAAGGGTTTCACGAAACGATATGAGAATTAAAACTCGTCATGGGTAATGCTACCTTTGTACGATGTTTGTTTTTAATTAATTTATAATGATAATAAAAGAAACATTTCCAGGATATAAGAAAATCAACTTCCGCTGCCTAATGTTATCCGGAGATAAATTTAACATCTTAACGATAAAAATTAGCCATGATAGATAAACATATCATTGAAAATGTCTGATGTATATGTACAGTTTTTTTCGATTCGCATCGTCAGAACTAGTTCTGACTATAGTGAAAGCCGAAATAGCTATCAACTAATAAATACAAAAAAACTGTGTAACTAAATACGTTGCTATTTTTACCCTATAAAAATCTTAATCAGTGGAACAAGATAAAGAAGACGAAGAGGATGTTAGTGAGGGGGAAGTATTTAACTTAAACGTTCTAGGAATTTTCTCAGTAAATATGTCGCGATGAAGTGGTTCGAAAATCGAAAAAAACAAAACTCTAGACAACTAATGTGTTTAAAAAGATGGAAGCCTTCTTATGAAAACTCTTTTAATACTATATAATAATGAATTACTTATTTTTTTCTTATGCATTATGTAATTCACTTTATTTCATATTATCGCCGGCTTTGTAACTGAGAGGTCAAAACTTATGTTCGTTTTTTCTTTTCGCTTGGGTGTAACAGATTCAAATCCCCGATGTATGGGTCTATAACCAAAAAAATATTTTCATCCTTGTTGCCTTGCCTTTTATTTAGCTTTAAAAACGGTACAATGAGAGAGTTATAACCTTACTACTGTAGATTGGCAGGGTAAATATATTTGAAATACAACGGTATTTAGATGGAATTTTAAATTGCCTGATAAAATAAAGAAGTGGCATTTTATTTCTAGGTGTAAAGTTATTTCTATATCACACGTATATTCTTGTTCCATTTTTGAAAATGAGGAGAAATTTGTCCGCTTCGTCAACTGTAAAGAGTCCCAATTTACTTTGTACCCTACAGGCATTTTAACTCGCTATGCGGAGAGGTATTCCTTTCTTCCTTTGTCCCAAGACAAAACGCAAGAAAAAACATCTGATTTAACTTATTTTTTGCAATCAAACTATGTCTTGTTAACACGTTGCTTTCCTACATATTTGATCGATAAATAAAAACAATTCATAGATTTTTAACTTTGTTCACTCGAGTTTATCTTAATATAAGTTTTTTTTTACAACAACTACTTGATACTTTGTAGAGCTATCTCTCTGTTTTTCAAAGTGAGATAAGATTTAACAAAGATAGAGTTAGGACATAACTAGTGGTTACCTAATCGCTCTCGATAAGCCCCATTTTTAGGATTGGATGTGTGGGAGGAAATTTAAGACATCACAGATCAAACAGGTATTTATAAATTGATTTCAAAAAATCTTGAGCTACGTTACTAAAGCCAACGACGTTCACCATTTGACTGTCGATCTTATTTACATTACAATTGTTTAAGTGGATAATATAACAAAGAAATTGAAATAAGTAGGAGATGTAAAATTTTTCCAAGCTTAAACTCATGCTAGCATAAATTTTGAGCTCTTTATGACTAATTATTTAAAAAAAATACTAAAAACAAGCTACAATTTTAAATCAGTTACTATGTTGTATTTTAAAAAAATGGGTTTTTTTAGCTTTTAATAAACGTTATCGGTAACGATTTTTTTTAAACTATAGTTTCTAACTACAACTCCATTTATGGTTATTTTCTTTAGTAAGATTTCTTTTAAAATAGAAGAAAAATACACTCTATTAAGAAAGCTCTAATAAAACAGAAGGGAAATATTTCTTAAGCAATATTTATAAGCAGGTTTTAATAAATGATATCAATTCATATTATTTAGTAGCGGTAAACGACAGTTTTTTCTTTACAGTGATTTCTTAGATACAATTTTCAATATTTAATACGATACGGTACTGATGATTTTGAGAACCATAGACTGGTTTATTTTGACAATGATCAAATAATGATAAAATCAAAAATTCAATTATATTGACAGATATCTGGGTTTTACCATCAAAACGTGTTAGAATATATTTAAGTATTTTACCTTCACTTCAACATTCAATTTCTTAAGTACCATCAAAAGTTTTCTTGTTACACCACTTATGTGTGTCTTAACGTGTTTTTTTTTAATACTACACTCAAAAAAAATACTTATTTCAACCTTCACGACGACTTCTTTTTTTTCCAATTATAAAATCATAGATATTTTCATGGTCTATATAATATTAGCCACCCGGTACTTACCTCACGTTTATGGGATCACGAGACATTAAATCGAAGAGCTGTTCATTTTATTGTTTATAACAGGAAAATATTATACACACACCTTTTGAAGCTGGACGTAGAGATCATTATCAAATAACAAGAGGTTGGTGAAAATAAGAAAATTCGCGTAATGCATAATTTATATTTTCTGTAGACATATATATACACGAGCACATACAGTAAAACTACATAATTTAATACCTGGGATTTCAAAAAAAAACTCCCAAAATAGAATAGATTTTTTTCGAATAATAAAATAAAAACAAAAAACCATACGTCATCGTACCGTACATACTAAAATAAAAAGAACAGAAAATTATGGCATTAATTTTTTTAAAAATACAAAAACCTGAAAAAGTATATATATATATATTGTTTATATGTTAACCTCTTCAAATTTGAATTCATTATATTAATGAGCTAGGTATGAAACCTTATATATCCAATATTGATGTTTTTTTAGATAAGAATGCAAAAAAAAATTAAATGCATCAATTATACAAATCAAAAAGTAATTGGATATTAAGATTTATTTCAAACATTATTTAAACCACTACCAAATATTACTGTCAGTGTCTCAACTCACAATTTTAAATAAATTATATGATATGGTTTGAAAGAACTAATCGGCGATCAGTATTTTTATAGTGTAATGGTGTATAATTTGTAATGGTGTATAATTAATATAGTGTATAATTTGGCATCTTAAAATAGTGCTAATTTTTACTTGCGTTAAATATTCATGGTAATATTTAACATTTTTTATAATTATGAAAAATTGTGCTCCTGCGGTTTTTTCGATTTTCTCTAAGCACTATTTTGAAGATTATGAGTTATGATACTAAACCTCTCATTTTTAAGTGTAATTTGATAATGGCTAGTAAACTACCGTCATTTTTGACACTTAGTTAAGTGTTGGGGCAGCTAACGACAAAGCATAATTTTCTTAATAATGAAATATGAACAGTTATTTTAAGTTTTTAAATATAATCTGTCTTATGCTATATATTTGATGTACGTTGATCTGATTAGCGATAATAATGTTGCTAGAAATCCAGTAAAGTCCATTCAATCAATTAATCATAAATATAAGTTTAAACATATTATAAGTTGAAAATAAACCAGCTTATTATGTTAATTCCTTTATTAATTAATTTATTCCATGACAAATTAAAAAAGTATATTTTACCTAAGCCGTTAATTTATTGTTAACCCAATATGTTATATATTTAGATAAATATTACAATAAATTTAAAATGTAACATGAAGATAGCTCATCATCTTTGACAAAAAAAAAGATATTCTTGTATTCTCCCATAAGGTGCAAAAGTGATATTTTAGATTTTGAAATTCCAATACAATTGGGCCCATTAGAGGTGAAGTGAGCCAACTAGTAAAATGGTAAAACTTTTCTTTAGATTTTTAAGTACTATCACGTCAATACTTGGTGCTTTGGTGGATTTTATATTTTTAATTTACGGATATAACACTATTGCAATGTGTATTGACGGAGGTTACTACACTTTTACGATACTTCAAGATGTGTACTATATTACAACGCATCTAACTTATTTTTTGTCTAAGCTACCACATGGCTCACTTCACCTCTAAGGGGCCCAGCCCAATTGTTATATAAAACCTTCTTTTGTATTGTACAACAAATAATCCTTTTCAGAAATACGTCCGTGCGTAGTTATAGCCGTGTACAATTTCGTGTACCAGGCAGTTTGCATTGAGTGGAATACATCTCCAGTCATTCAATTTAAAATATATATTAACATTAACATCGAAACACAATTACAATGTCAAAATCTTTGGTTATTAGTACATCTAATTGACACAATACTGTTGCAATAGTTACGCTTATATACAACGTAATTTGTAATTACTGAATGATATCAATTAGATGCCTGGGAATTGCATCGTGCACTGTTTCCGCTTATGCAACATGGACTTGCTCATCAAAGCAATGGACGTGCTGCCCGTATCCAGTACAATGGACAAGGGATTATTTCTTAGGTGTACCCGCTGCCTCAGCACAATAAGCTTTTAACAATGTGTGTATGATTTACTTTCAATGAATAGGCTGAATCATAAATTATTATTCAAAATATGTACAGTTAAGTTACGATATAATGAAAAAATTTGTGCGAGAGGTTATCTGATAAAGTTATTGTTTGTTGCATAAAAAGGTCACATTCTTCGAAAGCGATTTTATTAAGAAAATCAATGAATTTACGTTAAATTCTAGTGAACTTTTCATAAATGAATGACACTTGTCATAAAAACATGATATGAGATGTGTGATATTTGGATGGGACTGTTGAAGCTTAGTGCAGGTGAAGTCGTAAGGCATCACGCATGATAAGCATATTACAATTCTAAAACAGCGATAATCTTTTTTATATAACTTTTGTAGAACAATATAAGTGCTTTGATATTTATAGAGTTATATAAGTCAAATTGGGCCGTCGGGTCATGGTACAGCGGTCAACGTCGTTAGCTTACGACTTACGACGGGTTTGCATTTTTTAAATCGACGTTTTCTGTTCGAAGGCATGTGTGTCTGGAACGTCTTCCTTCTAATTATTTGAATATTTAATCAACATTTCTGCCACATATTTATTATTCTTTCTCTACTACTCTCTTCGAAAAAGAGAGGTTGGGCAACTGAGTAAAAATCAACTCTCGTAGAAATGTGTTCTGTTGAGATACCTCCAATAGGCCAAATACTCACATTAGAAGCGGACATGAATTAAAAAATATATTATTTATTTTTATGTTACACAACTGATGAAATAGTAAACGATACATAATCATTTTTACAAAATTGAGTGAAAACAATTTTAATAGTTTGACAAAAAAATAATAAAAGAATTATTAAAGACTATATAAATAATTATAAATGATTGACTATTAATTATTTATAACTAAAATTTTTGAGTCATTTTACGAGTAATTTTTACTTCTTTGCAATTAAAAAGAATGACTCATTTTATGTCTTACTCATTTTTTATAATTAATCCTGCATCTTTGATAATGTTCATTTTGAGTGATTATATTTTACAAAGGGTTATTAATTTTTTAATTGATTGTAATGTCTTTTTACGAAAATTTAAGAGAACATCTTAAAAACGAACTTTTCTTTAGTAACAAATCATAAAAGCATTGTGAAGCAATCCACTTAAACCCTTTTCTGGTGTCTATTTTTTTCAAACTATGTTAGTATCGTGTTCATAATTTTATGAGATTTAATTACTTTTTACTTTTAAAAACGTTTATTCAATGCGTAAGACAATTATTTTACAGATCGTTTCTACAATTTAGTTATAATGAAGTAAATTTGTAAGGTATTCAAAAATCTCTCTTATTAAAGCTTAGTAAAATCAAACTTTAACAAAAGGAAACTTCAATAAATCCTGGCTCATTCAAACATCGCATTAGAAAAACTTACAAAATGTTTTTTTCTGCTACCTATTGACATACTTAAAAAAAATCTATTTATATACATTATTTAACGTGATTTCAACCGTTCGCCTCGAGTAATGATTGAAAAGTTTTTTTATTAAGTCACTCAATAAATCACCAACATAATAATGTTAGAATATACTGGTTATGTATTAATCTTTGACATATCCGTGAACATTTTATTATTGAATACTCACAATACGTCTTATTGCAAATGTTATTGTTGGTGCAACATCTTCAAACATTGGAGTTTGGCTTACGCTTAACTTAACTTAGCTTAACTGACAATCTATGATAAAGCTAGTAAGTAAGTAATTAAATATACTTCGTTTACAGATGCTTCACGTAATACCTTTTTTCTGGTTCATGTTGATCATCTACTGCGTTGGGCTCTTGATACAGATGACTTGAGGTACCCACGATTTAATTTCAGAAACATTATTTGATAGATATTACAATCAGTTCAAATTACCCTATAAGCAAATTTGGCGCGCGCTTGTGCCCTCCGAATCTTAGGGGCTTCTAAAATAGCTCATATACTTTTTTTTCAGATTGATATATATTTTTACTATTTACTTGTAATTTTCTTAAAATTAGACTTAAAGTGGAATGTATTTTTTATATTACGCCTTTCCACTAAGGACACTTAATATTGACAGTGATCAACCTAAAAGTGATTAGTTTTTAACATGTTTGTATGTACTACTTCGATATTTTTTTATTATTTTTAAAAAATAAGTAAATTGTTTGCGATAACTGAATTAACTCTCGCGGCTCGGAGACTAGAAAAATACTTCTCTGCCGATGGGGGTCGTTTAGGGACCCCAGTGGTTTCTTCATTATTGGCCTTATTCTTATGAATTTAAAAAAAAAATAGCCTAAGGGCTTTAAAATATCACTCTGCATCATTCCTCGTACATTTTTAAATAAAAATCCGTGTTTTTTTTTTAATAAATAATCATATTTTAAATTGCGCGTAAAAAAACGTCATCCCAGCACACATATGAAATTGTAACTGGCGCGTTTAGCCCAGCTATCTTACGAACGATCGTTTATCTCGTTATCGCGTTATCGCGTATTTATATAAACTACAAAAGGTCCAAAAACTATGATATAAAAAAACCTTAATTATAAACATTGTATCACCCATATTAAAATAGATATTTAAGAAAATGTAGGTACTGGGATCGTATTTCTTGAGCTTAGAACCGGAAAAGTTAAGGAGATAAAGAAAAATAAGCTATAATTTAGTGTGTTTAAAGTATCTAAAAAAGCACACAAGAAAAATATTTCATAATTTAAGATTTCAGCTGTACATGCTTGATGAAATTTGAATATCAAAATCGAATTTTTTGAACATTTCCATACGTTTTTTACTAACAACCCTGTTATTTCTTTTCAGCACCTTCAACCATTAAAGTGCACGAATGAACTTGAACTCAGGAATGCTGAAAGGCAAAACCCAGTGGTAAAACATTTGGAAATGCACAAAATTTTGACGATTCAATTTTAAGAATATTTCAGTTGAAAATACGCACCTGTTGGGCGAAAACGGTTATAAAGAAAATTAAATATACATATATATATATATATTAAGCCGTTTAAAAGTCATGCTAGAATTCTCGTGTACAGTAATTGATTAACTTTTGACTGTTTATAATGTGTTTCAAATCTTTTTCCTAAGGGCTCTCACTCACAAAGTTAGTCAATTATTTCGTGGAAACATTTGCAGCGTAAACATTCGAGCGGTCCGTGATTACTTTATATTATATATCCACTGCAGCATTTGTCTTTGCCACGCACAATTCAACAAAAGCTCAGACCTACGGGAGAGCTTTCATCCCTCAAAGGTTCAGCGGGGATTACCCAAAGTTTAAACTCATCTAGGGGTGAGAAAAACTGAACGGAAATTTTCAGAATCCCAGCAAACTGTTTGTTCCGGGCGGTTTTTTGAAAAGATTAATGTTGTTCGAGTTTGTGAACTAATGCGAAAATATTCCGCAAAGGGGAGTGCCGCGTCAACGACTGCTATACCTTTCTTTCTGCGGAAACGGAAGTCGAAATGAAAGTGGAACTCGCAAAGCATTCCAATCACCTTCACTCTTTTTAAAGAATAATCTTATTAGATTTGTCTAGAAACTAGAAATTTCTTGGATTCGAGATGATATTAATTAAATGAAATATAGCATTCTTCTCTTAATAAAATACATTATTATATGGTATTAACCTTAAGTTTTAAATCATCTTTAAATTATTAAAATGTATCGACAAAAAAGTTAATATTGTCAATAAATTGATGTACACGAGACTTTTTTCAAATTAATCTCATTTTAAATTAAATTTCAACTAGCTTAATCATTAACTTATTGACAGCTACTTCCAACTAATATTTAAATTTGAATAAAATATTATTATCAATTACAAAAAAGTTACTACCAAGTTTATTAAAAATATAACGTTATTCATTTTAAAGGCAACGTATAGAAAATTATCACGCTGAAAATCAGTTGTCATAATTCCTGCAAAACGGTAACCTCATAAAAAATCATATTTATTGTCTTGCCGTGGAACACATAATATGGCTATAAATGAAAGTTTTATAAACAAATTGTTTGTTCATCATTTAGGAACACCACCTGTGTTAGTAAATATGTTATGTTGTTGTTGAAAATGAATGAATTTGTTTTAACACTGTACGACAGTTTTTCCATTAAACACACGTTTTCTGTTTTAACAAAATATTATTCATAACCAAACGATGTTGCTCAGAATTCACTTCATAAAAGTTGATTTCGGAAAGTTACGTTTTCCAAATATTATTTTTTAACTTTTCGTTTGTAAAAGTGAAGGATAATACTTCGACTTCTACGGTTTGAAATATAAAAATATTTGATTAATATTAAAATCGACAGGTGTGCTGTTTCGCTTTTCTCAACAATTTATTAATATTATTTATTTTTAATAAACTCGGCACCTCAGCAGAACATTAGTATTTTTTCTTTGATATTATTATATTTGTTAGATAAATATGTTTTAACGAAAAGGGTTTTATTAAATATTCTTCAACGGTATATTATACAAGTGGCAAGTACACAAAAAAACATTTTTAATCGAAATTGATTTTCAAACAGTCATATTGCAGTTTTAGGCTTAAGTGGTGGAATATTTATTTACATATATGTTTTTAAACAGTATTTGCCCAATATTCTATGTATTCAATAAATCCTTAAGAATTGGAATGAGACGCTGAAGTAATGAAGGTAGGGCTTGCACTGCCGGTAAATAGTCGAAAGCCGATAATCGAAATTTTCCGATTTATCGGAGATTACCAAAAAATATTTCATCACGAATTAAGAACGGATACAGGCATATTACAACAAAAGATTATATCAGATATGCATCCATAATGTGGAATTTTGTTTTTATTTAAGCACGCATTGTAATCGTTACTAGTCATACTATTGTTATCTGCCTTCCATCACCAACGCGATTACACTATGCATCTATCTAATAAGATATTTTGAATTTGGCTATTATATAGTTTTGATTATTTGTGTACATATTTTTATTTTTGTTTAATTGTAATATTTTTATGTCAAATAATAAATGTATAGTACAAATATATAAATGTCATATTGTTACACGTTATATATGTATGATACTTTTAGGGTGTTCGCTGTCAATACTCGGTGGAAAGACATTATATTTAAAAAAAAAACACAATATTCCTTTGCACTACTTTCACTTTCATGTAAAAATATTAGGACTGGTTTCGCTCATGATAAGCATTACCAAATTATAAGAAAATACAATCTGAAATAAAGTGTATAATAGCACTGTAAAGTCATTTTCAAATATTTGGCGAATTTTCATTAGCTGTAATGCAAAATATAATTTATAATATATTTGTCGGAACACGAAAAAGTGTGCCATTACTCTTACATGCATTAACTGCGAGACAGCAGCTGATAAATGTAACTAAAACCGAATCCATTTACATAATGACTCACAGTTTAGTATCGAGTGAAACCAAACTAATTTTATTTATTCACAAACCGTCATCCAAAAGCTACACTCGTGTGTGCCAATAATTGATGTACGAATGTTCAAACCAAAGCTCGGTGAATGCTGCAAACACTATCCGATTTAATCTAATATACATAGAATAAAAAATACACATCAATAATTTTGCCGAAATTTCAATTGGTAGCTTAAATATTTCACTGTTTGTAAAACCAGGTGTGACACGTAGTTTGCCCATTTGAGAAACATCTTCAGACTAACTCTGACCTAAGATATTAAACTTTAACGTATGTAGTCATTGATTATATTTCATTAATTATATTACACATCAAAATGTATCAGTACAAGTATTGGAATTTTATCTTTTCTACATATGTGGAGAAGGAAAAAATACAAACAACAGCACATTAGTCCGTTCATAGCAATTTCCATTCAGGTGTAACAAGCGTTTGCCTTTTAAGAAGCATCTTGACTCTTAAGCTTTAATTACAATAAAGTAGAAAAGTTATCGGTAAAGCATATCAAAAGTATCTACATCAAAGTTAAAATATTTCGGTTCTTTCCTTTTATCTGGTAACATTTTTTTATTTGTGAATTTAAAAGCAAAATAAGATTAATAATTTATATTTAAGAGGCCGAAAAATGTATGTTTTATTTTTTTAGTATGAATATTTATTTGTTAGGTTAGGTAAAGTGTTTTAAAAATATTATTTATTGACATATTTTCATTATTGATTTCAATTCAAATTTCACGAAAAAAAAATATTATTCAAACGCCCTCGGATAACAGAACCATTTTTTTTTTATATTTTATAACATCGTGATATCAAATTAAATTATATTATTTTTACAGTTGTACCAGGTACAAATATTTAAAACATCTTGGTATAATTATTCCTTTGCATGGCTAACATTTTTGAAGAGTTCGAAGGATTCTTTCAATGTCGTGTTTGGTGGTTTCAGATTGCCTTTGCTAAAACAAATACGTTCCCCGGTTTCCTTGTGGAAATCAAGATGAACAACTGTGTGACGTCTTTAATTTTCCGTTTTATCTTTCGTTTTTACGATTGGAGCTGGAAAATTTATTATATGTCACATTTATATCGACTCTAGTCTGGCAAAATGACTCAACCCACAAAGAACAAATTTAACAGGAGGGACGATAAACGTTATTTAATGATTTTGGGCAAAAGTCAAAATTAAAATAAACACAACCTTGAAGTGCACAAAGACTTATAAACTGGTTTTTTATTATACTATATTTAATAAGTTGCTTAAGAAAACTCTTTATGAAGGTGTTCTTATTGGTCGCAATTTTCCACAGGCCTTGCTTTTTTCAGACTTAAAAATTGAATTTAGATACTTATTCTGCATTTGCAGCATAAATCCGTATAAAACGAATATTACGTTGTATACATAGTGTTTATCGAAAAAAAAAATCTTTTAGGATTATTTCCGTTTACCTAACTACAGTCCATATTATAATATAATTGGTTTCTAGGCGACGTAAACACACTTTGAGTTGCTATGGTGACCGATCAATTAGACCAGGGTTCCTCAATGGTGGGCCACAGCGTATCCCAAGAGGGCCACAGAGATTTATTTTTGTTTTGGGGAGCCACAACACAGTTCAGGGGGGCCACGGGCAAATTGAGGATTTCAAATTCCTCGGTGAGCTAAAAAAAAAAAGGTGTTTCGGAGATATTCTGGGAAAAAGTATACCAAATCAAAATTCCTCGATGAGCTAAAAAAAAAGGTGTAGAAACACCTTTTTTTTTTATTCTGAGAAATAGTTCAAATTCAAATCGGGGATTTCTCGGTGAGCTAAAAAACAATAAAAAAGGTATGGGGGCCACAGAAAAATAAAGACATTCAAAAGGGGCCACGCTCCCAAAAAGGCTGAGAAACACTGAATTAGACGATCGTAGGGAACAATATCAGAGAGTTTAATTTAATGTTTGAAATAGCACAGTTGGTCATAAAATGGCCGACAGAATGACTTGTTAAAATCTTCTTCTGTTTATCGTTTTGGATGAGTTATTGTGATGGACAGACAAACTGACTTTTTTAATAGTATAGATATTATTAATCATCTATTACAATTAAAAACTCGCATGAAAGTACCTTGCGCTATAACCCTTCGGAAAAATTCTATACGACATTACTTATAATAAAATATTACATATTATCTTAGTGGTATAAATCTTACATTTCTTGACCATTCTGAATGACTGTATTTAATGTATAAATCTAATACGAGTATTAAATTTTTCACTCCAAGTGTCTTTTTGCCAGCACACGTCGTAAAACCTTTTCAAGTCAATGGAAATGGCCAGCCATATATCCACAAGGTGGTAATATTTCTGAATAGCTAGCATGAACCGATTATAATGGTTTTATTTATTGGTTTTTTAATACTTTTAGTGAGCTATTTTTTGCTTGACCTATTTAAACGGAAAATACGTATATAATTATATTTATAAACGTATTTTTTAGGCATTGATGGTACAGCAGAATAATGATTTGATTATTATACTATTATAGATTCAATGAATTAAACCAATAGTTTTATCTAATACATTTTTTTAAATTGTATCCGCTCCAAATAAAAAAAAAATGAACTCATAATTATCACTTAAGGATGTTGAAGTGATTTTTTTTATTAAAATACTCCTCTTTATTTTAAATCAAAAGTTATCCTTCATTTAAAAATAAGCAAAGTCATATACATACATACTCTTATAACTCAATGTTGAGTGATATCTAACTTTTTATATAAATCATCTATTCTACACAAATACAATCTATTTACAATTCAGTGATTCTTAACGGGGGTGGTACTGCCCCCCTGGGGGGCATTTAGAAGTCTAGGGGGGCGTTTTTAATTTTTACGAATTTGGGGGGCGCTGTAGGATTGCGAGGGGGTGATTGAGGCTTCGTCGGTGGGCTAAAAAAAACGAGTTTCGGAGATATTTTAGAGAAAAAGTATAGGGAATTGAGGATTTCAAATTTCTCTGTAAGGGGGCGTTAAATAATTTCGATAATTTATTTCTGCAAAAGGGGGCGATCCTTTCAATACCGTTAAGAAACACTGGTTTTTATAGAATATAATAATATATTTAAGTCAAATTAATGGTGTGCATCGGTGGCGTATATTCATATATATATATTTTTAGTGTTATAAAGGTGAGGTGTTGCGCAAGCAGTGCGTTTGGAACCAGAGTCGATTTCCATATTTTTATGAGAATTTTTACAAGCAATACGAAATCTTCACGTGAGTACAGCACCTAATCGCTGAACAAAATTGCTTTACAAATATATTAAAATTAAATTCGAAGCCGTGCAGAGAGCCCGGTCGAACGACGCAGGGAACCTGGGGTTTGCTTTACCGAACGAATATATCAATACCGGTATTACAGTTCCGTGAATAAAAAGAACACCGAAAATGAAAAAACAAAACATAGACAATTCAGAACAAATATTTATCATGTTGCATTTTATCTGGTTAGCTTTTTATGTAGATCCAATATTTGATTTCGGTTAATTCTCAATACTAAAATATCTTTTTTTTTGCATTTTTAAAACAGGTATTTTATTATAATTTAAAATTTCGACTGAAGGTGTTTGGTAGAATTTTAATCGTTCGAATTGTGTACATTCGCACAATTTTTGTAACTAACATCCCGGGTTTTGAACTTTGACATCTTCAGACAAAACCTGGGTCCTTAATGTCAAAACTAAATTTGAATCGTTAAAATTTTCGTATTTTGGTATCGAAAAAACAATATGAACACCGGGATCCCGGTTTCGGTAATACAGGTATTGCACTCCCTGCAGGTATCCATAGTAAATTATTGAAAAAGTATTCAAGTGGCGTTTTCCAATAAAATGGCAAATCAGTTATGCCACAGATACTTACATGGTACACCGCAGTGTGTCGAATTGAAACGTATTGAATAAATATTTACACGATTCCAATTCGGTGAACGAAATCCTCTTGACAATCTATCTACGCCATTGAAATTTATTCGAATCGGAGTGGTTATCTCTGTCAACCAACCTTTTCATTAGCATTATTCAATACGTCCGTAATAAAGTGCATTTTTGAATGTCAGTCACATAAAAAACAAATGTTTTTGTGTTTAGTGCTTTATAACCGAGTAAAGTACAAGTTATTTAATCGGTATTTTTTTTTCTGTTACGATGTCGATTTGTTTTTAAAACCAAATATTAACAGAACTGTGAAGATGATAAATTTGTACACTTTTATAGCATCACTCATGCTCGTGAGGAATCAGAAAAGTAAAATAATAACTAAGAATATTTAATGACTCGTTTTATTGATCAATTATTTATTTATTTTATAATCATTAGTTTTCAAAACATATAGTATGTAGGTACATATATGATGGAAAGATTCCGCACCTGTACTTGTCAAAAATGGTTAATATAATATAGACTAAAACATACAATTATTGGCCACCTAAGGAATATTTCATCTTTGTTCATGTGTTGTGGACACCTTTAATTAAAATGGTGGAATTAAAAAATGTCATGTATTGATTTGTCGATTTGTTTATAAGTATCAATAATAATAACATCTAAAAAAGTACTTTTTACATTATTTAAAAAATAAAGACAGAAATCTACAAATATTGACCACCACAAAAAAATTATCAAAACATTAGTTCTAACTATAATAATAACTAATAATGTAATATTAAATAGCTGCAATTTTAACGTTATTTTAGTATACATATATGACAATTTAATGGCATATAGGTTAAATTGAGCTGGATGAAAATTGATTTCGAAATCGAAAACATTTGTTGAAGAATTTAGAAATACTATGTCATTGAGATTTTATGCTCCACGTTCATCATCATCATCATCATTACGTGTTGAATATTTAAATAGTTAATGTTATCAGATTCATCTTTATATTTTTCAGTCATTTTAAAATCAAGTTTCCTGCTTTTTACTTTGGACATAAGCAACATGTTTTTTGTATTATACGATGATGCAATAATATTGGGCTTTACTTGGACTTTTCCCCCCTCAATCGTTTCTTCTTTTTTTCATTTTCAATGCTATGTTATTCAAATATTTTTTTGTTTCAGATACTTTTCTACAAGAACTGTGAGTTAATCAGTTGCTCAACCTCTCTTTTTCAAAGAGTGTAGGGATAAAAGGATATAACTAAAACAGGACAAGTGGTTAGCTAATCGTACTAGGTACGCCCGTTTTTAAGATAGGATGAGTGGGAATTCAAGGTATCAAAAATACATACATGCCTTGACAGAAATCCATTGAAAAATCAATCTTTAAAAACTATCCGTACTGGGACTCGAACCAGTGTCTTGTAAGTCAACGACTTGTTCTATGTAATTCAACGACACTAGACCACCAACCGGATGAGTAATACTATAATATTTTTGTATATATTGAAATCCAAGCTATTCTCTTCCCTGAATTGTATTTCAATTTGCTAATACGTGTATAAACAAGCTTCTCACCACAGTGCAGGGTAGGGATGATATCATTATAGTATCATTTACCGATGACATATGATGCGTCAACAACCTGCTGTGTAAACTTAACCGTATTTACACATCATTTGGAAGGTTTGATGTGCATACACTTAAATAATAAATACGCGATTTTCACATTAATGATAGGTAACCCAAAATTTAAATTGATAACATTGTTATTCCACTAGGTGTGTTATTAGCAACTGTAAATTGCGCTTTACCTCTTCGAGAAACATCTTCAGTTATGTATGAAATTAATAAAAGTATCAATTTAAATTGGATATTAAAATTAATTCCCACAAAGATACCGCCAAATCTAATAATGATTTTTTTCTAAACTTGTTTCAACATTTACCAGCTCTTGATGTAAATTATATGTCCTCCTAACGTAGGTACCGCAAAATAAGTTTTTCTACGAGAACTACTTGTTACTCAGTTGCTAAACCATTCTTTTTTTAAAGAGAAGAGCGATAAAAAGGATATAACCAACACAGGACTAGCATAACTATAACATAACTATAACTAACACAGGGCTAGCAGTTAACTAATCGTTATCGCTACATCCCATGTAAGGATTGAAAGGGTGAAAAAGATTTTTTACCATCACAATACTTTCCAATATAAGTTAATAAATCGATCGAAAAAAATGCTGTTCGCACTGGAACATGAACCTGTGAGATACGATACGAAAGCCAACGACGTCGAGCAATACACAGCGGACCCGAAAATTGTTTTAACCCCCCAGAGACGAGAGCTTTTTCACGATAAAAAAAATTAAGCTATATTGAAGTCACGAATAACTTTTATTCTTAACAAAAATTTAAAAAAAAAAAACACGCACAGTCGTTGTATAGAAACCCCGCATGACTATATGGTCATGCTGATCCTTTTATTACCGTGTAATATTGTGTACGGACAGTAGTAAGGACGAGCGTGACCGTATGGACACGCAAACATTTGGGGTTTAAAAATAGCCAAGCGTGAAATTTTCAAAAATATTTACAATTTGACCTCTTTAGATGAACATAATTTCAATAAAAATATATTAGCAAAAGAACTGTTAATAATTTGATGTTTTGATAAAAAAAAATAACTAACAGTTTCATAAAATCCATTAAAAAAAACGGAAATTCAAAAAATCGCATGTGCTTTTGGTGGGCGTTTCTGTCCCCACGACTGATGACTAACTGAAGTCTGTACCCTTCTTAACCAAATATGAGCAAAAGCAACGATATTCAAGTAGAAAAAAGATGAATAGTTAGAACGGTGATACAGTGGGAAAGGTGGGAACAATAGATAACTGTGACCATTTGGTCACGCTTTTCCTTAGAGTGTTAAAAGTACTTTAATATATATATTTTTAAAAATACTGTTTTGTTATGAATGAAAACTACTTTGCCTACTAATATACTAAAGTTTTCTTAAAATTTTCTCAAAATAAGTTTATTAATAGTTTTAAATATATTTTCCTTTACTTTTAATATTATCTCATTTGATTTATTACTAGTCTATTAAATTGAAATAAGATAGTTCGCGTTAGCCATCGCTTGTTTATAGGGAGAAATTATCTTAAACTTTGTAACTTTTTACAACTCTATCAGTGAAACTTAAAGTTGTCTGTTGATTGCCTTTGGCTATTTGATAGTTATTCATTACAGTCTAGAGAGAAATTACTCACTATCTATCTAGCGGAATATTTTCAAAGTAAATTACACACCATTAATGAAAGCATAATTGCTCTTTTCGTATCTATAATATTTTTTTTATTGCTTCACTGAATATCATATTTAAAAAACCAACGCAAAGTTTACCAAACTATTTGTTTCTAACACTGTCTTTCTAAATATAAAATAACTGTTTCTAAATACTTTGATAGTATTATTGTTTTGATTACCCGTCAAATGATAAGCCTTACACCAACATACATATATGTAGAACTATCGGTTTTGCAATCACGTTGTTTACACGGAAATTGGTTAGTCGAAGATAATATTGGAATATTATTTGTGATGAGGTTTGGAAATCAATGAAATATATTACGGTGTACAACTACTATTCTCATCAGCGATGGTAAATTTATCACTATTAAACAAACATTATATTTATTTAAATTTCTACCAAATATGCAAATATTACGATCGTCCAATATTTAGCGCGCTATTATACATAATTATTCTATATATGGTTTTTGGTTTTGGATCAAGTGCCTCATGTTTAACGCATGCATTCTGATAGTGCTGCTTTACAGTTGCGAGTTATGGCGCCTTACAAAAGCACAGCGTAACCGTATACTATGCTTTGAAAACAGATGCCTGCGCCGAATACTGAGAGTGGCGGCTTGACTTTGTCAAAAACATGGAGATAAGAGAACGGACTAAGCAGCCGTTTATTACGTTCAAAGTGAAAAGGCGACAATGGACTTGGCATGGACATGCGCCACGGATACCTCAAGAAGTCTGGATTCTGCTTGTCTTTCCTACCAACCGGATGGATTCCGCCGTCGTGGAAGGCCACTGATGATCATTTATACTTTATCTATAGAATGTACTCGGCGGAGCTACAAGACGCTGGAATAACTTGGGATGAAGCAAGAAGACTGGCGGAGGAATAATCTCAAAGGAATCGTGTGGTGACCATATTCTCCGACTAGGGAGCGGATATGGAAAAAACATATTTTACTTTTTTTCCACTTATTGCCAAAATACTGTTTTTCAAATAATCTGAGTTAGATATTTTAATGCCTTCTCAAATTTTTCGTCTGGTATTCTAAAAAATAAATGCGTTTTTATGCGGTCTTAATGACAACGTCTGGATTAATATAGTACTGTTGTCTCACGGAAAAACGTCGGTGTGATCAATAGTTCCTGATATAAATGGTTCATGTTCAATCTATTAAACACGTTAAAATAGTAAAATATTCAAGAAATATTACGTATAATTTGTGTTAATTTCAAACAAATTGTATAAGAAAATATGATCAACAATAAATAACAGCTTAAATATTATTTTCAGGTGTTTAAGCACAAAAAAATCTTAAGTTACTAAAACATCTATACTTATCCATTTTAAATGATTCACTACAATGAATGAAGATAATTCGTTTTATTGATTGATTTGGCATTTACCTGTAAGTTTTTTTCTGTAATAAGGTAAACTTAACAAATGTTTTATTTACGGAATATTAATTATCTTTTTCATATGTACACTTGAGAGTTTGTTTGACAATACATCATAGCTAATTATGGTTCCCGGTAAATTGCTCGAATAACAAGATAATCAATTTGTTTCCGTTTGTTTTGTCCCTTTGTTCTGTCTTAGCCCTAGTCTTCTATGTGTTCTGGAAATATATAGAAACAGTTTGAGTAACTAATTAATAAGCAGTTCTCGTAGAAACACATCTGTTGAGATAAACTCCATTAAAAGATCATATGTTCCGCATTTGGAGCGAACACGGTTAAAATAAATACTTACGAAAATTAATTTTATATTTCACTCTCTAAACAAGTGTCGCACAAGATAAAAATGAAATTCGTAGAAAAAGTCGTGAAAAATCGTTTAAATAACCAAACAATTCGAATAATTTGTAATTCGAGCAATTTCCATTCGAGCAATTTACCGGCTACCGCTAATTATAACATACGTAATTTTTATGGAAATAAATATATTACTTTTTTTGTCCTCGAGATAGTTCTTTCATAAATTACAAAAATATGTTAACATTGTTATTTTTTACAAATGTAAACCAATCGCTAACTATTTTTCATTTTACTTATACAATAACAGAAACAAAACTTTTAAAAAAATTAAAGCTTGCATTTTATAAAGTAGTGGTTGCACGCGAAATAGGTTGTTGATTTAACAAAGCTCTCGTGGAAATCCTCTCACGTTTCTGAATGGCAAATTCGGAGTAACAATGGCAAATATTATTCTCACAAGGTTCATAACATTTTCTGTCAATATTGTAACATCTCCAAGCATATGTAGTCAACGTAAAATGACACTCATTTATTTTAACAAGTTATTACATTAATGCTTTTGTGGTCATTTTAATGTTTGCGAGTACATATGTACAAAGCGCAATTTATATTTAAACAGAAAATTGTTATTTTACACGTTTAAGTTTACAGTCATTGTTTTTTATTTGTGTCTTATTTAAAATAAATTTAACTTGCCCTTTGATATTAATAAAGAAAGATAAATATTGTTGTAACAGGATTGTTTGTTTGTGTCATTGCGTTTCATACAGTTATAAACTACTGTAGCCTTCAGATAACAGATTCAACATTGGTTTAAATTCGTACATGATTGCATCAAATCTTGCTTGCCCACCAAATTAATTACTACGTGACACATCAATAAATGAAACATTCTTAGGTGATTTTTATTTACTTTTATTAAAAACTTTTACAGCTTCATTGAGTGATATATATGAAGGTATTTGTAAGCATTTTGATGTCAGACTTGCAAACACACCTCGGTAATGTGGATTTTAAGTTTCACTTATATTCAAGTTTCATCACTGATGAAAAACGATTTGATTTGCGCATAATTAGCATGTTGAGTAGGTTTAACGTCTGTCGGTCGACGATTTAATTTTCATTTGACTTTGCTTAGTTGTATGAATTTTTTTATACATCACACCTAGGGATTCCAACTCGGATATCCGGATATCCGATATCCGGATATATTCGGCCCATTTTTAACTATTCGATATCCGGATATTTAGGGAAATATCCGGATACTATTCGTTATAATTTTTAATGAAATATTTTACAAAATCGGCGAAAGATTATATGAATACTGGAGCATTTACTACCTGGGAGAAACCGTTATTTAAGAGTAGTGTTTTTTTTACCTTCCCCAAACTCGGGTATTATGAATAAATATATCATCTTGTTATCTTAATACTTAAAAGTACGACGAATCGGCTCGGACTCGAGGCAAAAAAAACCTTTAATGCCGAAATTTCATTCATTGAAGAAATGCCGTTGCAATAATCTAATGCAGCTGCAAATTTTCAATATTTTAATATGATGGAATAGTATTGAAATGTGTATTGCCTCTATCTAAGGCATTTCAGAAGTGGGAAATGATTTAGTGAGGATAATAATAAAGGACTTAGCAATAATAATGCAACGTTATTAACGGCCGAGGGAGTTTATAAATTTGTATTCAATAAGTTGGAAAAATTTATAAGTTCATTAAGTGAAGAATTTTTACATGCGATTAAAAAGAGAATGAACGAACGCCGACATAAAAAAAAAATAACACTCGTGATATATCTACAAAGTGGAAATGTTCCCAGTTCTATTGAACATTTTCGATACTCAAATAAATATGAGGCCATTTTTTTAGCACAAAGTATTATTAAGAGAATTCACCCAAATCTGTTATCTAGTAATGATGAAATCTCTCAGGACTCTTTTGTAGAAATAACACCTCTCTCTCTTTTTCGACTTCCGAATTGCAACATGAAATGCTTAATTCTATTTTATATAGGAAACTGACGGCATTACAAATGACAATACAAATAATCTGAAAAAAGATTATAAATACTTAGATCAATTTTAAAAAAAGGACGGAAAAGTTGGACAACACTCCTAACAATAAAAACAACATCAACTGCAACGGAACAAGTATTTTCAACAGCAGGACAAGTTAAAACTAAATTAAGATAAAATTTAAAATATGATACATTTAAAGCTCTCTTATTTTTAAAATATGAATTGTTAAAATCTGAATAAATGACTTATATTACAAATGAACTCGTTTTTAATGTACAGTGGAACCTCGATCAACCGTTCTCGCATAATACGTTTTCCCGGCTGGACCGTTTATTTTTTATAGTCCCGTCAAACTCCCATAAGAACAATGTTAAATAATCCCGCATTGACCGTTCCCCGATTTACCGATTTCCTCGATAAACCGTCTAAATATTTTGGTCCCGTCACAAATATTATCCTGATTGACCGTTTTTATTGCATATTTCTCCATATCTCAGCAAGTAAGTTTGACAGCCGAGTGCAGGTGTTATGTCTAGACACGTTGGAATGCACTGTACATGTTAGACGCATTGGACGCTTGTGCTATTTTTTTTGGGTTGAAATCCACCACACGCGTATTATTGTTTATGATGCAAATGTAGAATTGTTTAAAATTCATGATAATAATTATTCCTGTACATACAAACTTTTTGGTCGCGTAGCTGGATTTGTACAAGTCAGTTGCGTTCAATATTGCCTCACATCTCGTATCATTTTTTTTTCCAAATTGAAACTAAAATGCCGCCACCCATAAAGAAAACTAAAACTCAGCTGAGAAGAAGAAGGAAAATCGCTGAAACCTCGATGTTTTAAGAATATAAAAACACTTCCCGTAAAATACCACGCCAACAAGAAGGCATGGATGAACACCGATATTTTTATGGCTTTCTTGAGGAATTTCGATTCCTCAATTAGTGCTCAGGGGCGTAAAATACTACTATTTATAGACAATTGTGCCGCCCATCCTCGAGATACTTCATTTCTTAAGAACATCAAGGTAGTTTATTACCCTCCAAATTGTACCAGTGCTTTACAGTGACAGTGAGCTAGCTACCTGTGGCGTTGAAACAATCGAGTCATTATGTGATGCAACTAATGACAGCAGTGAAGAAGAAGATGGCGAAGACCATAATACCGAACCTATTCCGACATTTACACAAGCATTATTGGCCTTCGAAAAAATAAAATTATTTTTCTATTCCAAAGAAATCGATGAATCCGCTCTTAGAAAAGTACGCGAGTTTGAGGCGTCTTTGTTCCGATTAAAGTGCCAAACAACAAAGAAACAAACTAGCATAAAGGACAGTATGTACAAGTAACTAATAAATAAATGTTTTTTTAAGATTTTACTTGTTTATTATTATTTGAAGCTTTCCCGCATTCACCGTTTCCCGCAATTACCGTTTTTTTTCCAGGATCCCTTGGAAAACGTAAAATCGAGGTTTCACTGTACTCGTGTTACTACATAAATTTATATATGTAGTAATGTTTTGCTATTTTCATACTTACTGAAACTATCCGGATATATCCGGATAGTTTCAGTTTTGCTATTCGATATCCGGATAGTTGAAAATGACGAATAGTTGGAATCCCTAATCACACCTCTAGAACAACACCAACGCAATTTCAAATGTTATGTCCTAAAAAAACCCATTTGAAGTAATCAACTTTCTTTTGTTCTTTGTATCAACATTATTTAAAACCTAACTAGACCAAACAACATATAAATAGCTCAAACATAATACTGTGTTTTTTAGTATAATATTATAAATACAACCATATTTTGATAATCACAGTTTTATTCCATATATTTTTTTTTAATATTCGAGAGCAAAACTCGTATAACTTACAAATAGTACCCGCTAGATATATGGTAACCTTACAGATTCATAAATACTGACTAGCTAGTTGATTCGTCATTCACATCTAAAAACCAGCAAATTTTCGGTTGTCCCACGAGTGCGATTTTTTTATACATAATATTATTATAATGCACTTATAAAAAAATCACAAGCCTTGAATATATATTATTAAGTAATTTATTTTTTCATATATTTGGAAGTTTCTTTATGGTATAACCGACTTTAGTCTTTTAACAGATAACGCTTTGTGGTATGTCATTAGTTAGTTATGTATATAAAAGTTTAAATGCATACACTGAATAAAGTTTTGAATGAAAAAACATGACAATAAAAACATATCACTACTTCAATACCACAATTAGGTTATTCTGATTTCTCGTTAACTTATTTATTTTTTACCATGTCCACTCCCAACGTGGAGCATATGGACTCCTAATGGAGTTTATCTCAACAGAAGTGTTTCTATGAGAACTGCTTGATACTCAGTTGCTCAAGCTCTCTTTTTCCGAAGAGAGTAGGAATAGAAAGATAGGGCTAGGACAGGACTATTGGTTAGCTAATCGCTCTCGATACGCCCCGTTCATAGGATATGATGGGTGGGAGGGAGGAATTCAAGACATCACATACATCCATGCCTTCGAACAGAAATTCATAAATCGATTGCGAAATCACATACTGGGATTCGAACCCGTGACCTCCATAGCCGAAGCCAACGACGTTGACCACTGGACCACACAGGCGGTTATAGGAAAATAAAATCCAATTAGGGTGTACGTTAGCCAAATCGTTATTTGATTAACCTGTAATATCTTAATAATAATCATTCGTGTTTTTTTTTTATAATTGGTAACAATCAAATAAAGTTTTTTGTATTTTGTACAAGAAAATGTGATAAAATATTATTTCAACATATATTAAAAAATAATTTACGCAGTTGTAGTATTAATGTGGCGATATGAAATGTATAACTACAGAATGTTTACAATACTTCAATACATCAGTTATATTAAACAACTTCTATGTACGGGTTGCCAGTTGCATGTTTTCGCTTCAACATGGAAATGTTTTGGCATCCGCCTATCTCTCAGCAAACGAACTATGTATGATCAGTGTGCATGATGCTCGCGTCTGTCACTCATTTATCACTCGTGCCCGGTGTTTATTTTTCGGTTTTGCCCCGACATTATTGTAAAACTGTACGCCTCTTGACAAAAAAAGTTAAATAGTAAAACATTAGAACAGCGATAAGAAAAAATTAAATTGGTTTACGAATTTTCTTTGTCAATTTATGGATTGCCTTGTGCAAAAAGAATTCAATCATTTTTTTCATTAAAATGTAATGAATGAACACATTTATAATATCCTTTTATTGATAGCTATAATTTTACAAACGCTTTTTATTTGACATTGATGTATTTTTCTTCAATATGTGATAGCGAATTATTTGATTGCATTGAGTAGTTTAATATCTAAAACAAAATCATTCTTTGTTCTTTTGGCTGATGTGATTATATTTAAATCAAAAAAATATGTATTAAGATTTCTTTTAATCAAAATAATAACCGAAAAGTGAATTTAAGTAAATTATTATTATTCTATGTTTTCCTCACACAAAGCGTTCATCTGGCAGAATTTTTAAGGAAGACAGTACGTAAATAATTAGATTTCATGAATTAAAACCATTGACAGAATTAGCCTTAGGTACAAGCTAAATTTTTCAATATTTTTTTTTTTAATTCATGTCCGCTTCTAAGGTGTGGCATGTGGCTTATTAATGGAGGTATTTCAACTGTAGGTTTTCTACAAAAACTGTTTTTTACTCAGTTTCTCAAACTCTCTTTACCAGAGAGAGTAGGAAGAGAAGAAGACATCACATTATATACCCATGCCTGTGAGCAGAAATCCATAAACAAATTGAAAATCAATTATCTGAACCCAAAGACGTTGACTACTCGAGCACACAGGTGGCTTTTTTACACACTAGAGGTCTGCACGGGTCCGGGCCTTTACCCGGTTCGGGCGGGTAAGCGTAATTGAGATTCGGGCTCGGGCCGGGTCCGGGTAAGGAATTTATTTCTTCGGACAAATATTTCAGACTATGTTCGTGTCATAAAACAGCCATGATAATTTTTATTATTACCAGCTCTATAAAGAATCTTAAATTGTTGTAAATTTGTAAAAAACGGGTTTTTTCGGTCTTAAAAGTATACATCTGGGCTTCGGGTTGGGTTCGGGTAGCACGTGTAGTATCAGACTCGGGCTTGAGTTTTTCGGACTCGGACCGGGATTTCGTAAAATTTGTAAAATTTCTGCCCGTGCAGACCTTTATTACGCACTAAAGTTTAGTGACTTAACTATGGAGCCAGTAGCTTGATTAACAGTCTCGATGACATATCGGTTTTTGCTTTAAGATGCTATTAATATATATTTTAATTGATTGCTTACGTTGCCAATATAATCATCAATAGAAATATGTTGATATTAAATAGCTCAGAATACATCCATCTTTTTTTTAACTTATGACGTCACTGTTGTTTTTAATGCCACTAGAACGATAACCTCTGTTTTTATGAAGGCATAAATTATTGTAAAACATATTTTAACGTTTTAAGGCTAGAATAAAACTTTTTCATTTTGAAATAATTTAAATAATTTACGAGTATAAAACTCCGTAAAAAAATATTATATATGATTTTGTTACTGTTGGGTGCTTTGTATTTTTGATTTTTTGCCGTTGAAGGGAAACAAGCGTGCCTGCGCATAAATAATACCGATTTAAAATTCTACTCATGTTATCTATTTTTATTATTTTTCATAAAACTTGACAGTGATAATTCCGGAGTTTTCCGGAATAAATTTCACGACCCATGAAATCTTCAAGAACATTAATTCTTAAAATCCTAATATAAATATACATTTTAACCTATATTTCATTTTTTGATTTCCGTGACCAAACACGTCTTTAGACATCGTTCTATTATACGGGGTCTGAAAGCTCGAGTCTCCATACCAAACCATAATAAAAAGATCTTACTTCTATCAGAATTATCATCAATTAAATATTTCAAACAACAATTCGATATCAATTACAGATAAACATCGATATTAAATGATTCCTAATAAATAAATAATGATTTTAATAAAAAAAAATGTATGTCATTTAATTTTGAATAAAATGAACCGTTGTAATACGTTGTATAGAATAAAAGATGTCGAAGGCTTGGAAAGAAAAATGGCGTACACCTTAAATGAAGATTGTTATGATTTTTGTAAAGGGCAAGGCTATGCCTATTGACTGAAATCATTCAAGAAGAAATGGTGGTCCTAATTGGAATCGGTTGTGCAAATACAAAAGAATATTTCTCTTAACATTTTTATCAATTCAAATACAATCAAACATGATTTTGATTTTTACCTTTTAGCTCGAGGGAAATTTATTATTAATAACTAAGGTGACCATTCATATTTTCAGATTTTAAAATATGTTTTTAAAAAAATACTCATTCGCACTAATTTCACTTTTATTTCTAACAAACAATTGGTGATATAAATATGGTACTCAATTGTACTAAATTGACTATAATTAAAATGTTTATTTTATATAATTAAATACCGATATTTTTTATTGGAATGGTAAACGTTGATGGTTTCGGTTACGGAGATCACGGGTTTGAATCCCAGTACGAACAGTTTAACTAATTGATTTTTCAATCGATTTATCAATTTCTGTTCGAAGGCATGGATGTATATGCTGATGTCTCGAATTCACCGCTCCCACCTATCCTATCTTAAAATCAGGGCGTAGCGAGAGCGATTAGCTAACAATTAGTCCTCTCTTAACCTTATTTTTTACTCCTTCTCTCTTTGGAAAAAAAAGGTTGAGTAACTGACTAACAAGCAGTTCTTGTAGAAACACTTCTGTTGAGATAAACTCTATTAGGAGTATATATGCTCTACATTTTGAGAGGACATGGTAAAAAAAAATATCGGTTATAAAAAAACTGATATACCAGGTTCACGGTTTTTGTAATACTGTTATTGAAATCTCGAAACATGACAGTTTGAAAAAAATTGTGCACGACTGCTTTAGAGCATTACCAATAAAGTAAGTTTTCGTATTTATTTTATAAAATATTTAACAGTCAACATTGTCACCCTATGTACGTACAAAGGTTTTTTTAACAAAAAGGCTGACTTGCCTTTAAAAAAAATGAACTTAATTTATAAACTTTTACTTTGGTTATTTTAACGCCAAAATGGAGGAACAATTATATATTCCCTAGTCTAGTGAAACGGAAAAAAAGTTTTACAGATATATGACGTGTAATTAAAAATAATTACTTATCATATTTTGATTTGACTAACATCCAGACTAATATACTAATATCCACAAACAAAAGTAAAATCCATGATCATAAATTGAAAAGGTAATGTAATATAATATATTCTTTAGTCATAACATAATCGCTCCGTAATATATTGTAACAGCCATGCGGATTCATTGAACTTCACGATTTTCTGTATTCTGCCATTTGCTTTGCTTACTCCCGTGACATGCCAGTATACTTCAGTTCCACCGAAAGCACCCTGTGAATAATAACCGAAAGTCGTCCAGGACGCTGGAATTCCACCGATCAGAAAAAGAGGCAAGCAGGATTGAGTCTCTCCGGAGACATCCGCAGCACGTGACCCAGCCAACTGCAACGTCTCTATATGACCACTGACATAACAAAGGACTATCTTATACGTTACCTAAACTAGATTCTAGAGTAGGGGTATCTAACTAAAATCACTTGGTGTGCCAAATAAAATATTGTATGCCTTTGATGGTTCGCTTATAGAAATATTTTATAATTCAATAATAACATTGAATGAGAGAATCACACAAGATTTCTGAGTTTGTGTCCTTGATTGAAATACACTCGTCTCACTCAAACTCTTCGCAGCAGAGCGAGAAAGCATTAGGCACTGGCCATAGCCACGCAAAAATACTGCATTAGTTTTATTTGTACTGCTCAGTCAGCTAGCGCTGTCTCGCATGCCACTTACATTACTACAAACGAATGCCTGACGTCGGCAAGAGACCATCCAGGTAATAATTGGCCTTTCACATTTGTTTCCAAAAAAAAAAATCAAATTGTGTAGAAAGTTTGACACCTCAAAAGAGCCACACAATTGGACTACATGTGCCCTGCAGTTCTAGGATATACATATACATAATGAATCTTTTGAATCAAAAATTCTCATTGCATTGATATCAGTTTATTTGAATTGTAATATATCGACTAGGGCTTCCAAACCGGTTTAAACCGAAACCGGTTAACCGTTTGTTCGGTGTTTTGAAACAAACCGAAATCCGGTTTATTTTGGGCGGTTAAACGGGTTAATTAAAAAATCTTTTTCTGGTTTTAGCACCACAAGATTTTATTAAACTATTCATATGTAGAGTATAATTTATTATAAGAAGTATAATATAATAAAGAAGTGTACTGTTCAATTATCTAATTTCTGTACCATATTAATAACAAGTATGTAGTCGAAATCATGGACAAGTATACTGCTTTTAATCAAATATCTGTAATACGAAAACATTCTCATAATATGATAATAAAACCGAACGAAAACAGCGATATTTTATCAACGTTCTAATTGTATGCACTAATTGACTGTTTTTAAGTAATCAAAATACTTTTCTTTTGAAACATCGGTTATTGGGTAAAAAAATTGTTTTTTTTTAAATAAATCCGGCTTAAACCGGTTACCCGGTTTATTTATTTGAAAAAAACCGGAAACCGGTTAGCTTAAATGCCCGGTTAATTGGAAGCCCTAATATCGACGCATTGGTTTCAGGTGCAATATGTACATATTTTAAATATCAAATCGTTTTCACTGACGAATAACAATTATGTATAGTTACTCTTCGCATCATGGTAAATGTACAACTATGTTTGGTCTAATTCGGATGATAAGTACAATAAATAAAACCCACTTGTTTTTTACGCACATACCATCATTAGTATGTTTTTTGTACTTTCTTTGAATGCAATTCCACAATGCAAATGTCAAATTTTTTCTCACCTAGTTTTCTTTGCATTTAATAATTCAAATTGCTTTTGAACTGATTCCGTGAAAAGCATTGTAGCAAAAGACTCACGTTTGAATAAAACCATTATTTGATTTTGCAAAAAAAAAAAAAATCTATCGAGAGACGGCGACATCCAAATTCATATTTTTTCTCTGACCTCTACTGAGCACCTAAAAAATGATAATAACACACGAAAGATTTATAGCAGGAAAAAATATGACTCTTCCAACCCGTCAAGTAAAAATATATGGAAGTCTTTTTGGGTTGGTTACCTACCACGCACGGCTTCTGTGCTCCTGGTAATTAATCATGTAGTTGAATTTTGTATGCCCAAAAAATACGGAAGAATAAACGCAAACTCTCAATTTATACCTTAATATTATATTTCAAACATCAATCATACAAGTAATTTGAAAAATGGATGGTGTACAAGAGGTAAAAGCTGTCAATTTTAACAGTTTTCTTTGTTGAAATGATCCCAACATGAGAGTATTTGAAGGATATCATTTTTCTGTCAGCTCATTGTAATTCAATCGATCTTTTGGAAGTTTATTTAACACCGCTATCAATTTAAACGTTTTCAGCATTACCGCAACTCACATGTGTAACTAATTTCATTTATAAAATATTGAACTAAATTTCTTTCAATGGTTGCAAAACGATAAGCAAACAATGTTGACTCTTTGTCAAAAATAGTTACGTAACTTTCTTTATTGATTGAAATGACATATAAAATTGTTATGACTAGCTATTTTTATATAATTTCTAACGTCAAAATTTTTTAATAATTTAAATTAAGTAGAAAACGCGGCAGTTATTCAACGGCTTTCACAAAACAATATCAATTATATCATAATAAAATAACAAGAAAATATGAATATTTAACATTACTCTTGCTAGTATTTTTCTTTCTTTCCATGTTTTTTTTATTGGCGTTAAATAAAATTTGTATCTACTGTTTTTTTTTTTTAATAAAACACTCTTTTTTAATTATTTTATTCCACATTTTTTACACAAGCATTTTTATCAGTTAAAAATGCTCGCGATAAAAAAACCGGTACTGATCCTAATGAAAAAATGTGAAATTATTACATTTTTTTGAAATATGTCTTTCCGGCAGTTATGGTCAGCGAACACCTTAATGTATTTTTTCTTCTTTTTAGTGTTTAACAGTGGCAAAATAATCAGTATTCACCACTCATATGTTTTCTTATATGCTGAATTTCAGCATAACTAATGTCGTTTTTGGTTATTTTATATTACAACATTTACAACATAAAAAATAGAATGGGGTGTGGGAAAATTGTTTTGATATTAATGTACTTGTTCTTTCCTCAAAGAAGATTTAAAGCACCCTGTTGAAAAAATGAATAACATTTACCATCAGTATATGTATGAGATTAGCTTCAAATATTATTTAATATAATGTATCCACTGTATAATATGTAACTTTTATATAATATCAAGTAAATTAGTTTGATACATATTTTTTATTTGAAAGTTTAGTCTTGTAAATCATCAATGCTTCATTTTACTAAAACTTCCTCCTTTACATGGTAAACCTATGTGGATAAATGTATTACACGGTAGTGTGTTATGTTTATTGGAGAACACTTAGGTTTTCTCTTCATTTAAACTTCTCTTGAAGTTCAGTTTAGGATTAAGCTGGGGAACTTTCTATAAATTGAAATTGAATTGAATATTCGAGAATTTAATTTGCGGGTTAGAAACACGCAACAGCGGGTAGACAATATATACACGATTTCGCCTTTACGCGCCTTTTTTGGACGGCACTTTTCCTTTTATTTACTCGATTTACTTATTGTTACGCGATTTTTTCTTCGAAAAATAAATAAACCAAATGAACATATCACTTTTAAGGTGTTCACTGTCAATACTTAGTGGAATGGCATTATAATAAAAATAATAAAAGATTTTTAGTACTTTTTCCATTTAAAATTTATTTGATCAGGACCGGTTTCACTCAGAGGGCTCGGAGGGGCTCGCGGGAGCCCCTTGTTAAAGTTTAAAAAAACAGGCGAGCCCTTTGTTAATTAAGGGGAAACAATATTCCCTGATCAAATTAGTATATATAACTGCAATTTTTGACATATATTATCTACGAGTCTACGACAGCTTCAGTATATGTACACAATAGTACATTTTTAGCCATTTGCATTGGTTTTTTTTTTTGGATATCAAATCCATGGAGCTTCGAGTACCAGGACGCACCAGCGTCAAAGTTTACGGTAAAATGCATATTGTTACATTATATCAGTGTATAAAGTAACAATCGATTGCTTATTTAAGTTTGCATATAATTGCATAGGAGTGATAAAAATTCACTCCTTCCCGAGAATTGCATTGAGATTAAGCGAGGCCCTTGTTAACATATTGGCAGCCCAACGCTGCTTCTACTCCTATTACTCTCTCCGATGAGCGACTGAGTGACGAACAATTCTCGTAGAAAACTTCTGTTGAGATTACCTATATAATAAATAGTTATAAAAGAAAATAAATTTACTTTATTTATCTAATCAATTAATGTAGTACTGACTACTGATACATATAGCAAAAATGAATCCTTTTTTTGGAAACAACTTTATCAGATGGGATACACTTGCAAGTCATTCAGAAAGTCACAAAAACTGGCAAATGTTAGTTTTTATATTCATTCGAAATATGAAAAATATAACTGAGAATACGCTCTGCATAAATGTTTTATAATCGAATAACCGCCATAAATTGAAAACAGATATGCACGTAAAATATTTATTTATTTCTTTTATGTGTTGTTACGTTTCTGATTTACTTACTCATCATAAAAGTCATCAAAAGTTTTATTGCGAATGTTGAGAAAAAACAAATCTTCATAAAAGTTTAAGAGCTACTACGAAACTATCATCACACTTTTCAACACACACGGTCAATTTTGATGTTAAAAAATATACGTTTTTATTTCTGTTACAATATACAGTTAAAACAAATAAATAATAAATTATTTAATTTTAACTTCTGATAAGTTAAATAAATTTCGAATGCTTTTCTATCCTTCTTAATAAATTATTATTATATTAACCTACGATATCTGTTATAATAAAATTGAAAGCATTTGTAATTGTCAATTTTAGAACGAACTTAGCATCACGAAAATGACTCTCTTTGTTTAAATGTTTTTTGTGTACTGTATGTGTGTATGTATGTATGCGCATGTGTGTGTACATGTACGGATATAGTATGGAGGAAGCATATGGAATGTGATTTGCAAAATAATGCATATGGAGTTCCCGTGAACTTCTTATCTCTGTAGTGATCGCGCCCTTCCGTCTGCAAACGACGGTAAGGGGATGCAATTTACAATTTTTCAAAATCTTTACCGATGAAGGAGACTAGAAGAACCTTGGTGCGTCCTGGTACTTGAAGCTCCATAAATTTGATATCCAAAAAAAAAAGCATAACTGTTGATGAACACAATGCAAGCCTCAATAGCAGTGATCGTCAGCCTGGGTTTGCTGGCATATAAGTGTTCGTCGGCATAATAAAAATGTTCGTCAAAATTTTTTTGAAATATTTTGGTACTACTATTAATTCACATTGTCACAAACAACCATCGTATGTAAACGGTAATTTTGTTATATTTTTTTCTCGATAGACTACCTGTACTGCTCGTGTAAAGCGACCAATGAGTACATTTGTCATTGAAAAGTCAGTGTATGTATGTGTGTTGGCTTAAACCGCAATTTACGGAAATGTGTCGCTTAAGTTCTTTTGCCGATTATGGGTCGGTGTATATGTACATACAATTATTTTAAAAATTCAATACAAATCGATGAGTTAGTGAAATAGTGAATGAGTTTCCACATGTGTACCAACCAGTGAACTAGCTAAGACTATAAATAATATTAAATTTATAAGATTTTTATCACTAAGATTACTCAAAAATATCTTTTTTTACCAATAAAACGTATTTTACAATTTCATAATAATTGCCATTTACAAGTGTATTATTGTGAACGCTGACGGACTGATTATTTGGCAATTCTTTTCGCGTATAATTACTATCAACTAAAAAAAACGCCGCCTGTGTGGTCGAGTGGTCAACATTGTTAGCTTTGAATCCCAGTACGGACAGTTTTATAAATTGATTTTTCAGTCAATTTATGAATTTCTGCTCGAAGGCATGGATATATGTGATGTCTTGAATTCCTCCCTTCCACCCATCCTATCCTATAAACGGGGCGTATCGAGAGTGACTAGCTAACCACTAGTCATGTCCTAGCCCTATCCTTCTATTCCTAATCTCTTTGTAAAAAGAGAGGTTGAGCAACTGAGTAACAAACAGTTCTTGTAGAAACACTTCTGTTGAGATAAACTCCATTAGAAGTCCATATGCTCCACATTGGGAGCGGACATGGTATGAAAAATAAAAAAAAATACAAACTTTTACTACAACCATTTCTGTTTTTAAGATATCATAAATTGGATTACACTTTATATCCTTTACGAAAATTTCATTGTTTGTTTGATGTATGTTATATAGCGAATAAAATATTACGTGGGCATACTTTGAAACGCGTGTGATACGACACTTCGCAAAAGAACCTTCGCCCGATTTGTCATTATTGAAAATATAAAAATGGTGTGTATTTTTGCCGACGGCTAAACATGTTACAAAAATATAATAATATAATATAAAACAAACTGGCACAATAAGCCGAAGCTGTCATGAAAGGATTTTACGAAAAATATCTTATCTCGTCATGAAAGACGGTTTACTTCAAGTATCGAAGTTATTATTTTATATCGACGCAACGTAAATGTGCTTATATGTTGTATCGACATTTTAAAGGAAAAACTCCCATAAGAGTATTTTAAGATATATACATTTTTTATGTTCAATATATTGACATCAATTTTTATTCATCGTGTAAAAGAAGCTATTACACAATATGTACCCGCGTTACTAATAATCGTTTTATATTTTGATTCTTAAAGAATGTTACTTGTATCTTTAGCTGACATTAGAAAAATGGTAACGTGTAAATGAGAGTTCTCTCGGGATATCGGGATTGAGAAAATGTAAGAAAATTGCGCGAGGGGTAAAAAAATAAATTCTGGAAAAGGCTAAAAAGAAAAAAGGTTTCACGTAGTTTCATTATTGGAATTTTGCTAATTCCAGGAATTTCAAAATAGCCGGTTTTATATAAAATTTTCAATCCCAGTATTGGAAAAACTGTCATAAAAAGATTGTGTTAATTTAACCGAGAGTAGTAAGTTATTCAACATAAATTAATATTGCAGTTTTGATAGAACTTGACGACCAGAGAAATGAAGATTTTTTTTTCAGAAAATAAAAAAAACACAAAGATAGCAATGGCAACTTGAAACCAAGACAGCTGATAAAAATAATATAATAGAGATTGGATTGGTTGACTTAGTTAGAAGTTTAATCAAGACCCCACCCCGATTTAAAACGATTTGCGAAAGTGTCTAAAGCAGTGAATGATGATATTGCATGCTGTACAGAAAAGAAAAAGGTATAAAGCAAACACTACTAGACCAGTACTTTAATAAGAATTAAAGTTTGAATTGAAATGTATTTACGTATCTGAATTAATAAGAAATTATTTAACTTTTTGTGTGTATGCATGAATGTTCGCTTTATTCACAACTATTCACTAAAAGTAACATATTATTTCAAAATATACTAGATTTTAAAGTTTTCTCAGTTTATGCGATTTTTCGACTTACGCGAAAATCTTCGAAACGAATTAATCACGTAATTTGAGGACTCACTGTACTTTATACTCATCGGTTGTAATATTATGACCATTTAAAATGCATTTTTTCAGCATTTTCGTATTAAATATTTAGTCATTTTTTATTTAATCTGTGACCATTTGCTTCTCCTTAGGGCTTACCGCTCCTAGACAACTACCTACTCGCCTATGCCCACGAGCGTCCCTGCTGAGGTCCAGCTCGAAAGTGGACAATTTCTCGTTTGACTATGATTTGAAATAAGATAATATGAACATCGGTACAATTTGATGTACTGTTATAGCATTTCCGATCTTCTTATGAGAGTGTGATACGGTTTAAAGTAAATACAAATTCAACCTTCAATAAATTTGTAAAACTGGACTCCTCGTATTTATAAATCAAATGATTTGCGATGTTTGCACTAAAAGTGTTTCATTTCCATATAATATAACTTACATAATAAAAACCATAAATGCACTGGGACTCCAGCTAAGCACCTCAGAAAATGCGCAGTACTTTTGAATAACTACGTAGACTCCATTTAATTCGAAAATAAAGAATGGAAAGCTTCACGCTCGAATAAATTGAACTGAAACACAATCCAGCTACTACTCCTTCCGTTCTATATATTTCAATAACAATTTATATGGTATAGAGCGATGTTAGAAATGTGAGCTCAGATTCCCATTAAGATCAAATAAACACATGACTTAATTTATGTAAAGAAGGATTTTCCGGCTGTGTGGTCGAGTGGTCAACGTCGTGAGTTTTGGTTACCGATGTCATGAGTTCTAAGCCCAGTAAGAACATTTTTTATAAATTGATTTTCAATTTATCAACTGTCCAAAGGTATGGATGTATGAGATATCTTGAATTCTTCCCACCCATTCCATCCTAAAAATAGGCGTGGCGAGAGCGGTTATCTTACCACTTTTCCTTTCTCAGTTCTAATTTTATATCCTTACTCTTTTTTAAAGAAAGAAGACTAACAATCAGACCTCGTAAAACACTTTTGTTGAAATAAACTCCATCAGAAGTCGATATGCTCTACATCAGTGGTCGCCAAACGGTCGCTCGCGAGCTACCGGTAGCTCGCCGAGGCTTTTTCGGTAGCTCACGTAGGATATTTTATCATATTTTTATAAATAAATTTATATTTGCCTATAAAATTTTATCATTAAACTACAAAAATAAAAAAAAATCAAATGAAGGCATCGTTTTGTTCTACCTACTTATGTGAATCAAAGTTTTCTTCTATGAAGGTGGTTAAGAGTAAATATAGAAACTCACAGATGTACATCTTGTTAATTGCATTCGGATGGAAGTGACATTGAATTGAAAACAATGTGGATGAAAGTGAATGTCATTCTTTTTACGAATTATTTTTACTCTTATTTTATATTTATTTTTACTCATTTACTTATTTTTCAATTATTATTTTGTTTATAAATAAATAATTGATGTTTTATTAGAAAATCTGATGTTCTTATTTATTTTAAGTAATATAATAGTATTGTGTATGTTACGATAAGGGCCGGTGACAAAAAACTATAAAGAAGGAATATGTATAGGTAGTTCACCAGACAATTTCAATTTCTGAAAGTAGCTCACATCCTTATTGAGTTTGGAGACCACTGCTCTACATTAAGAGCGAACATGGTTTAAAAAAATGCGTATTGCGTCGTGCAAAGTATCGCGATCAAGAGCAAGATTCAGAAATGCAAAAAATAGTATGTTTTTAAAATCATCTACAATAAACTCCAAATCCTTCAATATTTGTTAAGAACTAAATAATTTAAAGCTGTGAAATAATCACTATATGAGGACAAATAGGCTATTAAATCAATCAAACATAGGGTATCCCAGGGGTGGGCTGGAGGGAGCTCGGAGGGGCTCGCTCGAGCCCCTTGTTAAATTTTGGCACGGCTGGCGAGCCCCTTGTCAAGATTAGAAACTCGTTCGTCCTAGATCAAATTAGCACATAAATGCAATTTCTGTTTATAGTTAAATTTTATTATGAAACAAAACTTCACCCTTCACCTTTCACCAGCAGTACGAAACAGCATTTTTTCGATTGATTTATTGATTTTCTGTTCGAAGGCATGGGTGTTTGTGATGTCTAATTCTCTCCCACTCTTCCGATCCTTTAATTCATCTGGGCGTTACGTGAGCGATTAGTTAATCACTAGTCCTGTTTTAGCCTTATCATTCTTTATCTACTACTCTCTTTGGAAAAGAGAGGTCGAGCGACTAAGTAACAAACAGGTCTCGTAGAAAAACAAGCTTTTATTGAGATACCTTCATTGGGAACGGAGATGGATAATAAAAAAATGATAAGATTTACCGAGCCCCTTGTTAAGATATTGGCAGCCCACCGCTGGGGTATCCAATTACGGGATTAGTACTGTCGTAATCACGAGATTTCGGCATCATAAAATTGGACAAAATCCCGGGATTGGATACCCTATTGATACAGTATAAAATGATTCATTTTCTTTTTTGCCACCATATTATATTTTGAAAACTGCTGAATCCGCGCTCAATTATTACAAATGAATCCACAATACAGTCGTACAACCTGTCGAGAGTTGTATTATTATTGTCCCTGCAGGCGATTGTGATGTATGGTTTGCGTCCGTGCTACAACCTGTATGTGGCACAGTTTTAAAGAAAACAGCGTCCACCTACCCGAGCGAAGGAAAAGCGAAACCTTCCGACATTTTGCAAGGTGGCCGCAATCATGAGGAACAACGTTTTACGTCACAATTGGATATTGGTACAGTTTATAGTTTGAGAAGTGTTGAAAATGATTACTTCAACTAAGAAGTATAATATTATATAACATTGAAATTATGTGGTTTAATGAATATATATATATTGCTTGAAATTAGCTTTGTCATTTCACTTGATTTACTACTACGATAAACACAGAAGAGGAATTGACATTATAATATATCAAGAAGAATATATTAGCCGCCTGTTGGGCCCAGTTGGTTATAGCTTGCTCTACCGATCACGCAGGTCTGGGTTCGATTCCCGGTAAGATCTCAATGAATTTGAGAATTATTCAATTCAAAGTTTTGATCGAAGACTGGGTGTTTGTGATGTCAATTCACATTATTTCCTCTCCTCCCATCCTTCTGATCCTTTAATAACTGGATGTAGCAATAGCAATTAGTTAACCACTAGTCCTGTTCTAGCCTTATCCTTCTTTCTCTACTACTCACTTTGAAAAAAATGAGGTTGAGCGATTAGGTAAGAAACAGTTCTCGTAGAAAACAAATTGTGTTGAGATACCTCCATTAGGAGGTTATATGCTCCACATTGGGAGCGTACATGGATGAAAAATATATATTAAGAAGAAACACAATAATCATTTGTACTTAATTTCCGCTTTTATTTATCAAGATCAGAACTGGTTTCGCTCATGGCTCGGTTGACAATACTCGCCATGAGCGAAACCGGTCCTGACCTTGATAAGTAAAAGTGGAAATTAAGAACAAAGGAATATTGTGTTTTTTTTTTAACATAATGCCTTTCCATCATGTATTAATAGTGAACACCAAAAAGATATAATTTAAAATAAATGTGAAAAATAGGTAGTATAAGTTTCTTAAATTATCTATATCTTAAACAAAAATAATAAAACTATATCAATCCCAAAATGGCACTTTCGGGAAAATAGTGTGAATATTCTATACGTTTCCATTGAAAACATTATGTTTCTTTTTGTGTTACCAATGAGGTACTTCTAACATTCACATCGACTGTGGAAAGGAAAAAGGACGTAACCCACAGTTTTTTCAAAACAGGTTTTTTTCGATAATCACAATGTATCAAACTTGATACACGTTCTATCAAAAGGATGCAAGCTTCAAATGCCGAATTAGCATCTAAATTTATTTTTTAAGTTTTAAAAAGATGACCTTGTAAAAAATTAAAAACAAGAAAAAAGACTGAAATAAAGGTTTTTCCTAGACTATTTGTTAAATTAATATTAGATTATGTCAATTAAACACCAGTTTAGAAGTTTCCGTGTATTTTAAGGTTGTGTATAATTCATAGTTTGCATATAGGCCAAAATCATCAAAACACTTTTTTGCGTCTCCTGTAAATTTTTATATATGTGAGTTACGTCCTTTTTCCTTTTCACAGTCGATATGTTCAAATAGGGCTTCATATTCGCTCATATTCATATGCTGTAAGTATAGTGGGATTAGCTTAATAATAGAGTTTTTTTTAGACAAATACTTTTATTATTATGTATCAAATGTGTAAATCTGCGTATAATAAATTGATGTGTCTCGAAGAATAAAGTGTCCTGGGGTGTCAAAAAACTACACTTCTCCGACATGAATAAGTGAAATTCGATGAATAGCAGATTGACAAATGACAGTCAGTATTTTTTTTGTTCTTTTCGAATTTAGGTACAAATGACTTCAACAAAAATCAACAACACGGTCACGTAGTATTGTGGAGAATTTACTTGCTGAGAGGGTTATAAAAAGTACTTTCTGTCTGTTTTCACTCGTGGAACTTGACAATTTGACGCATTTTGTTTGACTACAAAATGGAAATTATCGTTTTTTGTTAATGCTACGCTGAGGTGAATGCTTTGATGAATGACAACATGAATACTCTATTTTCAGATATTTAAAAAACAGAACATTTTTAAAAGCATTCACATCTGCAGACATATATCGTGAAATTCAATGCTTCCTCTTTGGAGTTGGTCTGTCCCGTTTTCTGCCAGCAGAGCAAGAATGTAAAAGCCTGTAAATGTCTTACTCAATCACCTCGGAAAGAGTGAGAGTTTAATATTCAATATAATTTGACGCTTAGTGTCTTCATGTGAGAATTCTATTTCGTTCGTTGACCCAATCGACCATTAAAGCGGTTTTTAATTTTAAAGATATCACCATGAAAAAACTGCCATCGAACACACATTATTTTTATTAAAAACAGTTTTAAATAAATATACGATCGTTCAGTGAGTTTGTAGAAATTCGTTTGTAATTTAAAATTTGAAAACAATGGAATACCAAAGTTATCAATTTTAATTTTAGTATTATAATTTTATTTGTTTCTGAATATTTTTTTAATTCAAAATTGTTTCGTAGCTTTTACCGATTGAAATTACATGAATGATTCATTTTGTGTAAAACACTAGTTAAACAGTCGCAAATTTCTCGTTACAAAACAAATATCTACTGAACATAAATTGAATATTGATTTCTCTAAATTAAGGCACTATCCGAATTCGTATAATAGGCAATCAGTATCTTGGATAAATATTGACACGTCTGATTGTCTTGACGGCTGGAAAATGCGGAGATTTTCCATTGCGATATAACGTTATTGATTATTGTACTTCTGTATAAACATACCAACTTGAACAAAATTATACACAAAGCGACTTCAACTTCACTTCAGTAATTTAATGAAGTACACTTATTGATGACAAGCTTCTAAATGTTATGATGAATTGTTTAAATGCGTGTGATTAATTAATAACTCATCTTTTTGAAAGCGAAACACGTAATTAAACCGCGAGAATTTCATTTTCTGTAGTATTATGAAAACAAACATATCATACTACCAGTTTATGAATAAATATTTATTTTAAATTAGTTTTGAAAATCGATTCGATTCATCTATGTCTCATATACGATTGTGACAAGAAGAGAGAAAGATAATAGAACGCAATAGATCATTGCATCCCCATTATGAATATATTAACATAAATCTTTTTGAAGGTAGATGTTGTGCGACCAAATTACACATAGTTCTGTTTGAATTCTCTTACAGGGTTTTCCAAACTATGTTCCGCGGAAAACTGGTGCTCCACGAAATCGGAATAGGTGTTCCGCGAACACCCATAAAACCAGGGGTGGGCTGGAGGGGGCGCGGAGGGTCTCGCGCGAGCCCCTTATTAAATGTTACTAAGGCTGGCGAGCCCCTTGTTAATTTAAGAGAAAACAATATTTTCGGATCAAATCAGTATATAACTGAAATTTCTGACATATATATTATCTACGACAACGTCAGATACAGAATAGTACATTTTTAGCCATTTACATTGATAACTTTACATAAAACTGCATATTTTCAAATATTATAGGCGTATATCATAACAATCGATTGCTTGTTTAAGTATTGCTTAGGAGTGATAAAAAAATCACTTCTTCCCCAGAACTCCGAGAATTGCTTTGAGATTAAACGAGCCCTTTGTTAACGTAATTCTTTTTCAATATTTTCCAAAAACTAGTAAAGATGATTCCTAGGCTTGGAATCCATTTTTCGTGACATTTTAACCAGCAGTTTCAAGTGCAAGTTATTATGAAAATCAAATTGATTACATCAGTGATTCTTATTTTTAACAAAAATACGAATATCAGCCATTATATTATTCCTGGCGAGATTGTCTGAAGAGTCATACAATTCAAAACAAGCTGTTATTATTTCACTTCCGTTTTCTGCGGGTTATTTATGCGAAGTAGGATTTTCTTATTATGGTGCAACAAAGTCAAAGTGCAGAAACAGGCTCGACACCACGTCATATATGAGAATTCAATTCACCAACGACTGACACCAAGAAGATTTTCAATTCAAAGACTCAAAAACATCAAAGTCATTAAGAGATTTATTTACTCATGTATGTATGTGATATATTTTAAAAACAATTATTTAATATACATACATACAATAAGTGTTTAATAACAAATTCTATTTTTTATAATTATGAAAAATGTGTTCCATTACAATTTCCGGATTTGCAAAATGTTCCATTGCACAAAAAGTTTGAGAAACTCTGCTCTAATAGGTGTAAATGCTTTTAAATGGAAGCAGACATGATTTTTACGTAATATTCAATAAATTATTATAAAGCAAAACACCACGTAATATTGTTGCCACACTAAAACCAGTAATCTTGTAAAATAATACTGTGACTAAATTCAACGAACCAAAAAGAACTTTTTAGTCACACTATTATAATCAAAAACTGTTTCAGAGAAAATTTCCAGTCAGTACATTTTCCATTCGCAGCTCTGCTACGATTATAAAATTCCAAATTCAAATCTCATAAGCTCATTTCAGACTAATGTAATAAAATTAGCGGTCCTGAAAAAATAAGTACTGATCATTAAAACTTTATTCATTTAAACACATTTGGAAGAATAAGACTTCGTAGGTATGGCTTAAAATTGCTTTATTTAATACTTATAAATCCTATCAGACTTTTCAATTAAATACATTATACAGTCTCCGCTGCGGCATAACAGATTTTGCATTTTACTTCAAAACAATTAAGCCGTGTTTCGGATTTTGAAGAAAAATTTTACAATTAAATACCTCAATTTTAAAAGATAAATAAATTATTCTGTTTACTTGGGCCATGAAAGATTTTTAATCGTTCATAAATTAACATTTTATATTTATCTGATGAAATCTGATTTCATTAAAACTTTTAATTAAATACTGCCCAAAATCTCGAGATCCCGCGATTGTACTAATTTATTTTCTAAATAAATTTTGATAAAGGTTAAAACAACTAGAACATTGAATTCATTTCTACATCTTTCGCGTAATTTCACGTTAAACAAAAACAACCATATTTATACAACACCTTAACGAACGAAATAACTTTTATTTGCTCATATTAAATACAATAAAGCTTTTATCTTAACTTATTTATTAAACGAGATACTAACCATCACTCACTCACTACTGTTTTGCTATCCGTTATACTGGATGTTGGGGATTCTGAAGTCTCGGGGTTTTCAAAGTCCCGGGACATCCCAAGACTCGAGACTTTTATTTCTTCTTCAATAATATTATAATTAAATATTTGCATGTATGTATTTGTGTACTACATACACTCGGCGCCTTTTGATAGTACGCACTAGTAAAAATCGCGTTTTTTAGTACAATGTTTAACAATTGTTATTTTTCTTATGTAATGGATGTGTGCATTGCAATGCTTACGGTTAATTTTTACTAAGATGGGATGATAACGGTACATGTAATGAAAAAATATCAATGAAGCTGCCGTCGGCAGTAAATTTATGACCGTAACTTCACAATACAGATTTAAGACCCTATTTTGTCCTATTGAGACTTTGGTACCTTTGTGAACTAGTGAAAAAACATTTGTACATAAAACAAAATCAGATATGAAAATTTAATTTTAATATTTTGTAATTTGATTTTGCTACAGTTATGTTACAATATATAAACACATGGTATTTGAAACTTCTACGAAATTATAAATCCCAAACATCTGTTTTTCTATCAGATCTCTTTTATATAATATATGCATACTTAATTTTGTTAAAACCCCGGGTAAGTGTCACGTCCTGACCATGACGTGTCCGTTTTTCTTGGGTATCCCTTTTTATATCTGCTTTCATTCAATACACATCAGTCCTTTTAAGGGTTTCTTAACCACAAGAATTGTTTTTTTCAAAATTAAAATGTTGTACATGTCATTAGCACATTATAAATCACAGTCACAATTTTCCAAAATCCCGGGACATTTTCCAAAAAAAGTCCCGGGATTTGAGATAGCAAAAAACCTGACAAGTCCCGGGACGTCTTGACACAGAATCCCTACTAGGTGTTTACTAAAATAACACTACATTTCCAGAGGTAAAACAAATACTAAATATTATTACAAAAAGAAATGGGTCGGTCGTCTGTGCGTCAATTTTGCATTTTTACTTACTATCAAAGGGGATGATATGTAATAGGTGCCGACCATAGATCTCAATGAGGTGCGTCGGACAAACTAGGTTGACACAGTATTTTCCGTTATCAATAACCAGCCGCTCTTTTTAACCCAATATTGATAAAGAAAGACAAGCAAATGAACTCCACGTGATGTTGGTCAAATTCGACGCTGCGGGAAATTTATCGTATTACGTACTATTTATGACGAAAAAGTTCAAAGTAGTAAGAAAAATACCCACCTTCACTTGCTCACTTCACGTCATGCCGATAAAGTTCAATCTACTCATCGTTAAAATTAAAAAGTAATGCATACGGAAACTCATTTTTTCTCGTTTAACTTTGTAAATTAATCAAATGCCTCAAGTTTGACCTTGGATGATATCAAGTCAGCTTTGATTTCCGGGCTTGAGTGAGAACGCACCGTATGATATTCTCATCGAGGCGGTTCCTTATTACGTGATTAACATTCTAATTTACTCAGATGTTTCTTTTCTGATGCCATGTTTTATTTCCACGGGAACTACTCTTAGTTGGATTATAACATTTTATACGTAGATTTTGACAGGTACGCGGTACAAATAATCGAGTCCCTGAATGGATACTTTTACATATTAATTTTACAATAATTATTGAAGATTTTTCACATGGTGTGGATGTCCGAAATGCTGTCACTACGTCATATAAAACAAACATCCCCGTTCTTACAACTATTAACTAAATTAAAGTAATTTCCGGACCGCAACCTTCTACCCTTATTTTATTTGAAAAGATAAATTTTCAGCTATTTTTTAATCAAAGAAACACACTTCTTAATAAAGTGTTTATGCTATCACTAAATACGAAATTTACGCTAGATCTGTTCCTGACAATATGAATTTTTGCCAATGAAATTAAAAATAATCGAAAAGCCATGAGTACTTTTTGTCAGTCTCGTAACAATTCTGTATCCAAAAATACATTTCCCCTAATTTTTATTTGTTGATTTAATTGTGTTATCGAGCGAGCTGTTTTTCCACAGCGATGCCATAATAAGGGATGAAAAGGCTCTACCGGAAATGAACGAGAGTCGCACCAGACCCGCATTTGGTGACTAAATAAACCCCGAGTAAATATTGACAATGTAACAATATGTACGTCTCTCGACTAATCGTATCAGCTATGTTTAATACAATGATAACTTCATAACGTCAAATTAATATACCAACATCTTCATCCTCGAAATAGATTTGATACTAGTATGATGTAGGTATTTTTATTATTAGATACATAGCTACATATAAGAAAACACCAATTTCGTAGAATGTTAAATATTGCAACGGGAAATGGGTGCAGCATTTCATTTAATTGTATCTACTATTACGTATGAATATATTTTATATTCTGTTTAGCAATATGTCTTCATATCCTTATAGTATTATTTATAAATAAAACTGAGAAAATGGTTGTCACTTTTGACGATTGGGGAAGATGGGGATTATAATTTATTGAATTGGTATTTTCTTAGAAGAAGTTCATTACAATAAGGTAGTATAGATAGATATCAATTTATTCGGTAATAAACTAACTGTCAAAATGTTTTATTGACATGACACCATTTCTAAAACAATTATAAACAAATTATTGATACCTTTTATAGAATATAAAAAAGCCAGACCAATGTTCTGCAATCTTTTTGTTACTAATAACTTGAGTTTTGGTTATTTTATAATAAAAAAAATATTCCATGCCCGTGACTGTGTGATTTCAAAATAGTTACCATCAGTCCGTTTTTGTAAGACAAATTCACTGGAACTCACTTAACTTAATCCGAAATATTTTCCCATTCTTGTTCGACCCCTTTTCTTGCCTTTATTATAATTAAATATTTGAATGCCGTCTTTCTGACATTAAGATTTTATCAAACATTCAAATTACTTTTAAAAATAAAATCCATCAAAAAAGGTGCCGGAATCCGTTGCGATGCGTTCTGTGACAAAAAAAACCCTGACTATTAAAACTAATATCTGATAAATAATATGAAACAAAATAGTTTACTTTATCATTGACGTTTTCAGTGCCACATAGAAATTCATCGTAATAAAATCAAAATATAAGCAAAACAATATGTACCTATTTACTTTGATCTTTGATACCGCATCTGATAAGAATAATATAACATTATATACGTGGGATATTGGCGGTATTTCAGGTAATATAAAGTTGTATTCTTCTTTTTTTATTGCGCAAATAATTTTATAAGCAACTTTAAGGTCGAAAGACGACCTGAAATATTTTAGCTCACACGTGTATGTATGCGTTCGTGCGTTCTTTCGAAAATATCACGTTAGTATTTTTGTATCATATCATTTTTTATATTATATATTACTAATATTTTTACTTCTTTATTTTAATTTAGTGTTCAAGACATCTTGATATATAATATAATATTATATATATTAAATCCATATCCGCTCCAAATGTGAAGGTATTTCAACATAAGTTTTTCGAAGAGGACTGCTTGCGGTTTAGTTGGTCAATCTCTTTTTTAGATATACCTAATTGTATTTTTGGTGGTATTTTTTTTTAATTTTCACAGAGCACACGAAAAATCAGCACTCACCGTACGACACTGACAAACATACATAACATCGCGGTATTTACGTATATAATTATATATAAGAATTGGTTTTTTTATGATTCATTATATCTGTGCTTTCACTACTTCGCAGATTTTTTTTAAAATTACATTGTTTTTACAATCAATAATTATATTAAAAAGTAATTATGTGCATATGATAAAATGTCCTTTTTTGAAAAAAAAAAACCGGAACACACAGTTCTTGTCATTTTTTTCTAATCCATGCCCGATCCTTATGTGGAGCATATGGCTTTCTAATTGAGGTATATCAAGTGTTTTTTTACGAGAACTGCTTGTTACTCAATTGCTCAAACTTTCTTTTCTCTCCTGAAGTATAACATTACGATAACGCCGATCGCCTATAGCAGCTGCAGCACATTTGTTAAAGGGTACAAATTATGTTTCCTTTCTTCAAAAACTTGAATTAGTGTATTTATTTTTTTGATTTGTAATATAAAGGTTCACATTGACGTTACAGTTAAGATCTTGTAGGCCAAAACTTAGTTCTGTCAAATCTCGAAAAGCGTAGCACATCGTTATTATTATAAAATAAATATTGATTTAAACATCAAAAATGCAGAGAAAAAATAGGATATAAAGAAAGGAGTCCGACTCCCATGCTTTTCGACTACATATTTCCTATGTACCAGCGATTTCCAACCTGGGAAGAGTGGCCTGTACAAAGGAAGGCGCGAACAGTCCAAAATATTTATTTTCTTTTTAAAAGTGTCTTTATTACTAAATGAAGTTAAGTTAGAAAAGGATGGGAAGGCGTGAAGATATTTTTTCTTCAAAGGGAGGCGTAGTAATATAAAGGTTGGAAACCACTGCTCTATACAATATAAAACTTAAGGTGATGTGTATGTTATCAGCAGCAGAGTAATTCATAAGCGCATGAAGCGCACGTTTGGGGCCTCAAAAAAGCTTATATTGTATTTAGATGGAATCCTGAAAAACAGGACCTCCGAACCATATTGCCCCTGAGGCCTCCCATTTGCTTAACCCACCAAAGACGGGTTTTTTTTTCAATATAAAAATAAAGTCATAAAGCCGTTGTATAAGGACGACTATGACCATACGGTTACACTCGTCTTTATAGGCCTTGTGTAATATTGTGCAAGGACAGTGGTAAAAACAAACGTGACCATATGGTCACACAAACATTTGGGGTTGAAATATAGCTAACAAGTCCATTTTTAAAAAAAAAAAATAAAAGGAAATTCAAAAAAATCACATGTGCTTTTAGTAGTTGCCCGTCTCAGCGGCTAACGAATAGATAAATTCAGTATCCTTTTCAAACAAAATTGAGTAAAGGCAACGATATTCAGGTAGAAAGAAAAAAAATAGTGGGATCAATAGACAGCGGTGGTTGCTGTTTACTGTTACTATATGGTCACACTCGTCTTTGGAGGGTTAATCCTTTTAACAGTGATATATCATCTAATATGCAATGAAAAACAGTTAAAACGAATTTTATTGTTCTTATACGAGTCATTGATGAAACTATTCTTCTTTTCTTGAAGTTTTAACGTGACGAACATTTATAAAGTTTAGCATTTTATTTCTTTTAAAATTAAGTTAGTCAAAACCTTGCCTTAGGTCAGGCATGTCAAACTTGTGAAACACCAAAGGCCAAATAAAGTATAGCAGATAAGGTCGAAAGCCACATTACAAAATAACTCAAATTTAGAGTAATCACTTTTTATTCTGTACCTACATACTTATAAAATAACGTTTCAAATATAGTGTAAAAAAACAGTTGACCTAGACGTTTAGCTTGATCACATCTTAATAAGTGTTGCAAATTTAAAATAAACCTTTTATTTGAGAACCCTTATTTTATCCAAAATAGTTCTCTAGTTTTAGACATCTCAATGGCGTGCGAAAAAATGCTCGGGCAGTGAGCAACGCCCATTGCTCGCGGTGTACGGGCGTTTAACCTTTTAGCTGCCGTAGATAATTAATAGAAATTACCTAGCACGCCGGCTATAATTTACAACTTTTAATTTAATTAGTTATTGACGTGATAAATCGTCTCTGGCGTGTCGAGCACGAAAATTTTTTCGAGATATCTCGACTGTGGCAACCACCGAGTTAAAGGTTAAATTAATTGAATAGTATTATAACGTTTTTGCTAACCAAATCTTCAACATTTGGATTGATGTGCAAAGCAATGCATCACAACCAAATTTGCATAAATGAATTACGAAGACGCCATTCTATTGTTGTCTCCAATCATTGCAGGAGTTCATTCTGTCGTTATATGGCAAATCTAAAAACAGGTTGTTCATCCTGCTACACCTCTTAAAGATTTGGCCCATTTGATAATTAGCCATGTCAGACACAAGGTCAGGATAGACAACCTTGCATGTACCTTACCTTTCTATAACTATTGATGAACACTCCTAAAGCAACAAGTATGTCATCTGTATTTACTTGGCCATGTTCATTTCCTTTATTACGTCCAAGGTTTTGTCTTTTGTCACCCGTTTTACTTCCATGGTCATGGTGATGTCTAACATTTCCATTAAATAAATTCTACGTACGGTCATCAGCCTTCGAAGACACCGTATCTTATTTACCTACGATTCATTTATATATATTTTAAAATCTCGTATACACCGCGGCCCCCCTCAATACAAAATATGTTCTGCCACAGCCCCCGAAGAAAACCCACAGCCCCTCAGGTGATCGCGGACCCCAGGTTGGGAAGCACTGTTCTTAATAACAAAAGGAGTAATTAGGATTAATATTTGATAAATATAAATTCAGCAGTTCTTTATTCAGGTAAAGTATAAAATCTTTTTTTTAGGGAATGAAATTTTAATGTGCGGTAAAAAAACATTAGGCACTTCAACATGATTACAAAAGCAGTTTATTTAAACAAACACGTAAATCTGTTTCTCTTATTCACCTAAAAGATGAAACACCCTCATGCGGAATACAGTAGATTTTCATAAAGCATTAAATTACAAAATACATCAATAGAAACATAACATTTTTCAAACATTCATTTATAAAAATATATAAACGGCTCAGGAGTAGGGATTCCAACTCGGATATTCGAATATTCGATATCCGGATATATTCGGCCTCTTTTTAACTATTCGATATTCGGATAATTGGAGAAATATCTGAATAGTATTCGTAATAATTTTTAATGAAATATTTTACAAAATCTACGAAAGATCACGTCACAATTTTTCTACATTTGAAGAATAATTATGAATACTCCAGGTAGTGTTTTTGTTTGCCTTCACCCAACTCGGGTGCTATCCAATATCTGTATGTATTTGAGTTTGACGAATCGGCTCGGACTCTGAGCTAAAAAACACCTTTAATGCTGTAATGCCATTCATTAAAAAAATACCGTTGGAGTAATCCGATGCAGCTGCAAATTTAAAATATTGTGATACAATGGAACGGTATTTATATGTAATGTCTCTATCTAAGATTTTACAGAAGTGGGAAAATATTTAGTTTTAAATTATTATAAAATGTATATCAGTGAACAAGGAAACGTATTTTCTACAGCAAGAACAATTAAAACGAAGTTAAAAACAAATATGAAATATGTAACATTTAATGCCTTGTTATTTTTAAAATACGCATTTTTGAAATTTGAATAAACGACTTTTATTAAAAATGAGCTCGTTTTTAATGTAATATACTAAAAACTATCCGAATATATCCGGATAGTTTCAGTTTTACTATTCGATATCGAATAGTTGATAATGATGAATAGTTGGAATCTCTACTCAGGAGAGAACTAAGTGGTATTCTTGGTTGATTATTCAAAAAGCTTTTTGGATGTGGACGTTTGGATAGCCATACCATTTGGACCATTCACAATTTTGTCCAAAATTTTCCTTGTATCATATTTTCTACGATATGCTTATTTTAGCTTCATATAATATTCTCTAATCTTTTAGTATACTACTGTCACAAAAAACTTTCAATTATAATATACTCGTCACGATAATTTTGAAGAATAAATGTAAATAAAATTCAAAACCAGCATATCAAAGTATTCAGAAAATCATTGTGTACGTGAGTATTCTTTTTGATTAGTTATACTTAATTTTAAAATGGTGATTATTTAATACAAATTTAATAAAAGTCCTAAATATTACTTAAGCTATCAAAAAAATATATTTGTAATTAAAAGCCATTTTTTCGTATACAGTTAAAGCTACCTATAATAAATAGTAACATACAATCACATGATATAGAATCGTAAGTATAAAGCAATACAAGGAGTTGCTATTAAGACATATTCTAGTAAAAAAATGTTTCTTCGGGACTGCAATGTCAATGTACATAAGATAAAAGACACTGAAACATGGCATCATTGTAATTTGTGCAATTTAAATGTGAAAGTTTACCATTTGTTACAGAATTGTAACAATTTGAAATAACATATTTTTCCATTCTACCGATTCATAAAAAATATGTGTCACCAAACTATGTGTAATTTATTGACAAAATGAACATAAATGCATCAGAAATCTGGCTTGCAACTAATATTAAACATGGTAACATTAAGGCATTAAAAGGACAGTATTTTTTTTCCAAAATGGATGGCATAATTAAGTCATAGATAAAACTATTAAATATCAAGTCATTCATGTTTAATTTAGTGATTACTACTTCATAAAAAAATTGTAAATTAGTATATATTGCTTTGTGAACTCAATACATAATAAACCATGCATCGGTTACCAATGACAATGTTTAACATGCACCACTTTTTCTACAAAATCTCTATGGGTGCCATACAATTCCATATTTCGCTCGATATCTATCCATCTGACAGCTGCTGCGTCGTCGCCAGCCTTAAGTGGTGCACGTTTCATAACATCTCCTATCTCATCATGATAGCTAAACGCTGTGGTCTCCATCCAAGAATTGTCAGTATTTCTGGGATCGTCCACATAAGACGAAATAACTTTTTCTCCTTTTGAGAAGAAATCTTTGAATACTAGGTCTACATCGTTTCGTTCATCTATAGACATAATTAGAAAAATCAAATATTTAATGAATAATTAAAATAAATTTCAAAAAATTTCAATAACAAATATGCAGTGCCATTGAGAGAGATGTCCAGCAATCAAGTTGCTAACCATCAATAGATGGCGTCAGGAGAAGAAAAAAAACACATTTAAATACAATGGAAACTTGGAATATAAGAAGAGTGGTTTGCGAATGTTTTGCAAAACGAGCAAAAATTTCTAATAAATTATAACTTGATAAACGAGGTCTTGCGATATGATTACATAGTGCGTGTTAATACATGTTTATATACTCTCTGTCAACCGAAGGTAAGCTTCATTGAATAGGTTCCTCGGTGAGCCAACAGATAGCAGTGATTCAGCAAGTGATAGTGAAAGAATTCCTGAGCATAACTCCATGCTCTTTGGGTTGAGGAAAAAAATCATCTCAGTAATTCGGATTACAACCACACTTAACTAAGGAATTATGTTCACATTCCAACTTCCATTTTAAGTGCTATTAATAACTCACGGACAAAATTAAACTTTTACTTGATTCGTTTGATACTCACCATCAGTCATATTCAAAGAGTTAGCGGCCTCCTCTAGGAATTCTCTCATAGCTGTATTTGAAACTTGCTCTCCAGGGTCTACCATTCCACCGGGCAGTGCCCATTGTCCATTATCACTCCTCTGAATCACCACCAATTGAAGGATTGGCCTGGAAAATATTTTTCACATATAAATAAAAATTTCAAAATGAAGTACTGATAAAGTAAGCAAATGGATTTCCGCAATAGTTATTACCAATTTTATGAGAAGAATAAAATATATGAACTTTTAATAGAGTATTTTCAAAAACATCGATTGAATTGGATTGAATGCGTTGGATAAAAGTGTATTCGACCATAATGTATTTGCAATTAAGGCAGAATACTATGCCTTTTTATCACTTGGCTCTGGGAACTTAAAACAGGTCCTCATACCCACCATAAATGGGTATCAATATACTTACATAAGAATATTTTTTTGTTTCATTCAGAAAGGTAGCATATATAGCTACAGAGTAAAATTGTATGTTTTATGAAAATCGTATAAGATAATAAATACACTAATATCTAACAACAAATAAAAAAATTACTTGTCGGAAGTGAGATGGTTAATTACATCACCGTTGTCGTCTCGTTTCCAGCGTGTAACAATGGGATCACCGGCATGGTTTGGACCCCAACGTCCCAAAACACCCCTGCCTTTAATTCCTGTCCTTCCGCTGGGATTGAGAGGAACACCATTGTCAAATGAATAAATCCCTTCAAAACTTTTTCTATTGACTAGACCGTCAACATCATTCCACTTAGGACTGAATCCAGGAGACCCTGAAAGATGATCAATTACAATGTCAAAAAAAATGAAAGTCTAATAACAGTAGTGCGCGTATTTTTGTTTGACTTCAATTGAGAACTGATGTTTGACTGCTTACTGAAGAATGGGTAAGTGTTGGATACTTTATAAGATAGTGTTCTACAAATATCATCAATCAATGCTAAATTGTCATGGAGTTAAGTCAACAAAATTAACAGTCTCGGTCTGGTTTTATGGCTGGAAAAATGCTTCAGACAGAGACATACATTCCAGTCAACCAGATGACATGATGAATATTAACAATAGACAGACCATGTTTTCAAACCATTTTAAGCTCCAGAAAGATGATACAACTTCCGATATATTTCTGGCTATAGAAAAAATATTTTATTCAAAATATTGTAATTTTGTATTTTATTTTCATAACTTAGATCAGTGTTCCACAAACGAGGGTCCATCGACTCAAATAATACACATATTTCAACTTCAAACCTTATTGAAAAAATAGACTTATAAACAAATATATTTTACATTGAGTTCTTCTATGTAATATCGCAATAGCTGTTTACAAGCTGTAACATCTTTTAAATCAAAGAGTATTTATTTATCCAAAGAAATGATTTCAAATGAATATGAATATTTCAACGAGGATGGAAAAAATATTTTTATTTCAAGTATAGATTTTTTGTGTTAACTATTTATTTTAATTTACATCATTAGGTGTATTACTTTAATTCGAACTATGAAGTCCGGTCTTTCGAAGGGCTCCGTGAAATTTCAGACACTTCATAGGAGGCATCATGGTAACAAAAAGGTTTCGGAACACTTTGTTAGATTCCCAACTTTTCCCCTGTGAAGTGGCTAATTGCATTTCTAGCGATACAAAATGTTACAAAACACAGCTTATCCTACTTTACCATTTTACTCTCAACCAATAGCAACAATAGCAATATATATTTTTAATTACATTTATTAAAAAATACTGGTAGGTTGGTTAAAAGGTAAATATCTTGAAACAAAATGTACACAGTCCTTCAGCATTGATTGCTTAATATGTTCGCCCTGTATTACTTACCAATCTCCGGATCAGCCCAAGATTTTCCTTTTAAAACGTTCGAGTTATGTATAGGGGGATCATACTCGGTAAATTCAGCTTCCCATGGGACCTTATCATCTGGTATATCAAATCTTTTTACTTGAGACCGTGGATACAAACCACCGCGGCATTTAGAATGTAACTTCATAACGGAAGTGAATGCTCGCATATGACGTGACGAATCCGCTGCGCGAAACAGAACACAGATAAAAATTAGCTTTAAACATATTGCAGGCGCCATTTTCGATACGAATGTTGCGTTGTTTAGACTGTACACGTCTTAAATATATTCTGATAATAACGGTTATTATTTCTCAATAGCAATTTAACTTTCCAAAAATTTACATCACCCGAGTGGTGTGTTCATAAGTATAGCTCGAATGATCGAGTTGCGATACTGACAAATCATTGATCACGCGTTTGTTTTTTTTATACTTATAAATATTATTTCATATTTAAAATATGTGACGTACACTCAGTTAGTCCAGTATTGTAGTCGTTAGCAGTCAGATAAGTAATCGCTATCTAAATGACGTAGTATTTCGAATTCGGGCCGCTGAAATTAAAACAAAACTTTTCTTCTGTCATTTGATTTAATTTGACAGTTTAGTTGAAAGTATTACCAGGCGAACAACTTAAAGTTCCTCTAGTATTACAATAATTATGACAAAAATTTTGATTATTTAATAAATAGAAAGTGAAACATAATTTTACCGGCTGGTATTAAATGATTCGGTATCTAATTTGAAATGTGGTCAGCCAATAAAATAAATGGTTTGTAGTATATCAAAATGGTCAGTTTATATTATAAAGGTTCGTATCCACTTTATTGGTATTAATGTGGTCAGTTATCAAATGAAACAGTAAGTAAGTTATGTAAAACGGTTGGCTTTTAAATTAAATAATTAGTAATTTAAGTAAATGGCTAATTTTATTTTGACAGCTGCTGAATTGTATTTGAAGTTTTTTTACTAAAATGACACGCTATAAGACAAATTTACCCTGATTTTTTTTAAAATTTTTTTCAACGTCTTGTTTAACAAATGCCATTAACCCAGAATCTTTGTGTCGTTCTAACACGCATCTTATCATGCAAACTTGATTTCAAGGAATAATAATCATCATTTAGAGTAGTTGAAAATACTTTTAAATCATGTCTAGTGGGTAGATACTGTGTAGTGTACGTTTTTCCATATTTTATTAAAAAAAACTATGATGTTCCGTGAACATCCTTTACTTTGGAAATGTATTTGGAATTATCTAAATTTACCGTTATGCAAAAGTATACTAGTCTATGAGTTGACATAAGACTATAGGGGTCTGCAAACTAGGGTGCCGTCGTCCAGGATTAGGTGACGTATGTTCCTTATGCCTAGTGTGCATAAGGAACTGACGCCACCAAAGCGTGGATGGCTTCATGCCAATGTAAAGTGCCCTAATGTGCATAAGGAACTGACATCACTAAAGCGTGAACGACATCACTTCGTGGCAATGTAAAGTGCCCTAATGCACAAGACTGCCATAGGACGCATAGATTATAGAGGTTAGAATGTTAAATGTCAAACTGAACTTAAAATAAACCAAAAAGCATATTTGAAATGTGACGACGAATATTCGAAAATATAACCTTAATTATTACTATTTAGCTTCGGCAGAAAGCAAAAATATTTATTTAATAATACAATATTATTTACAAACAAAAAAATATTTTAAAATAGCAGAGCAACGTCAAATAAATATAAGACTCCATTAGTAATACACTTTGAAAAAAACATCTCGCCAAACGTGTATTATTATTTTTAAGAAGGGATAAAAAATAATTTTAAGCCAATGTTTGCTAAATCAAACAGTTTAAAAACATTCTTGTACCTCAGAATTATTAAAATAATATTATCTGCTTTTAAATACCTTAACTTAAGAAATCATTATATTATGTGTATATTTTTCATAGTATTCATCAAAATTTCGACCATTTTTTATCAAATTTACCAGTTGTCAAAATAAAACTATCCATTTACTTAAATTGTTGACTATTTCATTTAAAAACCAACCGTTTTATATAACTTACTAACCGTTTCATTTAATAACTGACCACATTCATTCTGATACAGTGGATACGGACCGTTAATAATATTAACTTGCCATTTTGATATACTACTGACCATTTATTTTATTTGCTGACCACGTTTTGAATAAAATACCGACCCATTAAATACAAAAAGATGCCAAACACAAATTTATTCTATTCTTATTAGCCAATGCTGTAATAGTATTAATTATTATCTCAGTAAAATAGTTATTTTATAACAAAGAAAATAGATAATCAATTAATTTAAGGAAATCTTCAAGTTAAATATTAATTCATTGAATAAATTATGAACAGCATTTTATAATTGAAATTATTCTCTTTATTTTATATTATCTACTAAGTTCTGCCAGTAACTAGAGTAGTAAGTCGATGTTAAAATGTAGATAAATTACAGTGGCAGCACTTTTGACACGTAACGTCATTCGTGGCGAAAGTTGGCCTGGTTGTGGCGAGTTACTTTGGGATTTTGTGAGTGTAGTTGAGCTGTATTCGTCGTCTATACGGTGAATTTATCTGTTAAAACTAGAAGTACGGAAGAGTTATAAATTAAAAATGACTTCTAAGACTGTGAATAAAGCTTTTACCAAGGAAGAAGAACTTCTTTTGCAAGATTTTAGCAGAAATGTGTCTACAAAATCGTCTGCCTTATTTTATGGAAATGCATTTATTGTTTCTGCTATCCCAATCTGTGAGTAAATGAACTTAATCTTATTTATATTCTATCTGTTTATGTATCATATTATTGAATTAATCAAGAAAGCCTTCACTGAACTATTTCATAAATATAACCTATTTAGCTCATGAATTTCTCAGAGCAAATAAGAATAAAATATGTTACTTTCTCCGTTTGACTTTTGTCAATCTTTTCTATTGAATATCTTTATTTCTGAGTACTCGCTAGGAAGTTAATTTTTACTGTATTAAAACATAAAATAGACTTGTTAAATCAACCCAAGTTTTCATATAAGCACATTAGTAAGAAAAATTCAAACATGCACATTATTTAGATTAATAAATGATTTTGTTTTAAAATTTCGAATTGCTTTAAGACTTTATATTTTATATAGATAGTGTTCGTTTGACCTTTATTGGAAGAAGAGTCATTTTCATTTTAATTTTTAACTTAAATGGACTGGATTATCTTCCTTACTTTCACAAAACAAATGCCTTAATGATATTTGTGAATCCACACGAGAGACCCTTAAAAAAATCATACTTTCATAACCTACCCTTAGATTATTGGAAGAAGTCAAGGAATAAACATGTTGACTGACACTGCCGAAATGAGTTATAGCATGCTCTTTCCGATGTTCTAACTCTTTTTGCTGTAAAATGGCCACAACATATGAATCTTTTAAGTGTTAACATGTTAACTGCATTCTTCTATGAAAACGATATCTATAAATAACGGCATGAATATGTTAAATGTGCAGTTAACATGTTCTTGCCTTACAGATGTATGATGAAACCATAGAGCAAAAGCATGTTAACGAGGTAATACAAGTGTTTTTTTTATTTAAAAAAATCCACGCTTAACCTAATTTAAAGAAGTCTACATTTTTTGGATTTCATTCCACTGGGCAGCATCGATGAGATATTGTTGCTTCGATCTATTGGTGCCGAAATCAATGATGTACTTCTGACGTTTAAAAGGTTTATCTCTTTCCATGGCTCGTCCTGCAAAAGAGATTTGTGTTATTTATATTTGTCAAATTCTTCAACACTTATTCAAAATATATTTTACCAATATGAGAAACTGTCAAAACATAATAATGCAGCAGTTATTATTTTGACTATAGTCACTTCATACAATTATATGGATTTGAAATTGTAGAAAAATATACCAAATTGCTTTTGCAATAGTTTTTCTCATTTAGCCCCAATTCCCTTCGTGGATCTTAACATTTTTCCCAATAGTTATTGAAATACAGGTCTATTCGCAAATCTCTTAATAATATTATCTCCAAAAGTCTTATCTTTGTTAGTCGCACATGTTTTTTCCTTGACTTCTTCAAATTAGTCTATTGGTATGTGGTAGAACCATGTTATAATATACTATTTTGCTTATTTAACACTAATGTTCTTGAAAGATTGAAGATTTCACCCTCTAATGTTCGGAAAACCCTATTCAAAACAATATATCTTACATTACTGTTGCATTATCTCGGAATGCAGTTATAGTGTTCATACATATTATAACAGTAAAAAATAGAAAACCCATGTTGGTTGATTTCTTTCACTTGTTTATATTACAGATACAATTTACAATTGTGGTTCAATAATGAAATTAAGATAATATAGTGTATTGCACAATATCACACAGTGAATGTCTTCTTCCTTTTTATATTTTCAATATGTATTGACCTCTTTTTTTCATCATAAACCTCTCTTTCAACAAAACATATTTTGACAATATAATACTATTTTTAATAGTATATACTGACGCAATTACTATTAATAAGCTTAACGTAACAACAGGGCAGGCTAGACATTTGATTGCCCCAGGCAAGATTGTAATTTTCTGCTCTAGTTATAAAATTTCCTCAGGCGCTACACATTTTGCCGTCATTTCAGATTCACCGCTACAGTCTGTCAGCTACACGTAGCACCTGTACTGCATAGCAGTAACGTCCAAAATCAAAAGTTAAACTGTATTTTGATTAATAATCAAATTCATTAATAGTTATTAACAGGTTGTTCAGTTAAATAATTATTTTTAATTTCAGGGCTCTTCTGGAGAGTTCACATGATGGATGTCTTCTCGTCACTCGCTTGGTTCGTCCTAGTGACATGCGGAAGCACCTACCTGATGGCTATGGCTTACAGAAACACTAAATTCACTCTAAAGCACAAGGTCGCCATCAAACGGGAAGACGCTGTCAACAGGGAAATGAGCAAAAAACTCGCAGAGGACAGAAAGATGAGCAGAAAGGAAAAAGATGAAAGGTTCATATTTTTTTCTCATATAACACTAAACCTGTAAAAGAATTGCAAAAATTTTCATTTTTTCTTCTTCTGTGTTTCTCCAAATTTTATGTCGTGAATAATCAACTTTGCAATACCATCAATATTGAGTAATTCAAGCTCTTTATTTAAAAATGCATTTTTCATGTTATATACATTATATGGTAGTTATTATCTTATGTATTCAATCGAAAAACATTTTTTTTTTCTTCAAGATTTTGATTAAATCCACTTTTTCCAATGTAAACTCATTACGTTTTCGAAATATATGCATTTTTGCAATGCTCTAAAATGTGTTAATAACATACATAAATGGAACGTTTACGTATTATATTTGTGTATTTAGGTATTCTGAAGATGTTTGCATATTTCAAAAATGTGACTCATAATGTTTTTGAAATACACGATTCAATTCTTTCCCCAGAAAGCAATTGAACATTATTTGATTCCTCCCAATTATACATAATACCATAATTCATTTTTATTTAATCAATGTAAGCTTAGATGTATGTTAATCAAACATTGTTTAAATTTAATTTTCCCAACAATGTCAATTCAGAGTTAATAGATACGGTCAACTAGAATTTGAGAAAGCCAGACTTATAATATGAAATACGGGTAGTTAATTTCAAATTTTATCAATAATAATTTGACTTTTTTGTGTTTTTTAAAGAATTCTGTGGAAAAAGAACGAAGTCGCCGATTACGAAGCGACTACTTTCTCCATCTTCTACAACAACGCTATCTTCCTGGCTCTGGTTATCTTCTCCAGTTTCTACTTCTTGAGGTCCTTCTCGCCTGCCGTCAACTACATTGTCTCGGTGACAGCAGCCGGCGGACTCCTCGCCCTCTTGTCGACGGGATCTCAATGAAGAATTTAAACCTAACAAACGTAAAATAATTATTCATCGTCATCAAACATTGCACAGTGATGTGTCCCAAGTTGTTCGTGAAATATTACTATATTTATTGTGTTTTTTCAATAAACCAGATTTTTTAAGGTATGCTTGTGTTTTTGTTTCATTCCAAATGTCAAAATGTGATTATTAGCCTAAAATGTAGAAAGACCGCAACCTTCATCTTTACTAAAGAGCATCTAATTATGATAAGTTAATTGATAGTTTTCTATAAGAACGTCCATAATATCCACACTTTTGTTTTTATACTTGTAGGTAATGGACATTTTTATAAACACATGCTGTGGGGTGAAAAAATATAATGCTTGCATGCATAGTGGATTGTCCTTCACAGTGGACGATTATTTATTGTGCGTAATCAATTTCAATCATTTCTTAGGTATTAATCTTTGGATCTATAATTCTTTCATCGATCAGAATTAAAAACTTTACTTTATAATTTTTCTTTACTTTGAATATAGACGAAATATGTAAATGTCCCTATCGCATGGTTTAAGTCAGTGTTTCTTAACCTCTTTGGGCCCGTGGCCCCTATTGAGTGTCTTTATTTTTCGTGGCCCAAATGAACAATTATATATCGGTATACTTGATCTATCATCTAAATATTATTATGGTCTAAGCCAGCGGTTACTAACCCCGTTTCGACTGATTCCAATGCACCCGCCAATTAATTTATCCAATCGTTAAATCGGGTTTTGAGATTTTCAAATTCCTTGGTGAGCTAAAAAAAACGAGTCAAGGTGATATTTTGGGCAAATCAGTAAATTCCTGGGTTTTGAGATTTTGAAAAAAAATGTGTGCTCACGGCCCTACCAATATTTTAGATTGCGCTCTTGGGTCTGAAAAGGTTGGTAACCCCTGGTCTAAGTAGTTATGTAGTTGATGATGATATTATTGTAATAGATTTGAATTTTATTTTATATTGGTGTTTTATTATTTATTTTATATTAGTGGTATTATAGATTTAATAATTTTCTTTACTTACACTTTTTTTACAAGGCATAAAAGATAAGTCGTATAATTAATAAATAAAATACTAAGATCTCTGATCGTGGAAGTAAAATAAATTTCTGTACAAACTTGGTTTCTTACACATGATTTTTCAAACCTTAAAAATATGTTTAAATCTATGAGATGGTGTTGGAGATATTAAAATTATCCAATACTTCGTAGGTATACATACGTAAACAATTCTGATATATATTTTTATCAATATGAAATCTACTTAACGTCTATGTTGATGTGGAAATAAATATTCATGTAGTAGGTAAAGTCTAAAGAAATGTCATTTTTTTTTATTTGGAGAAAAAAAATATTTTAACAAAAGCTGTACAATATTAATCAATTTAATAATTTCCGTAAATATTTATGTACATATACGTCGGTGCTATTTTTCTGTAAATGAGAACAGACATACTTTTAACTCAACACAGTAGTGTCTGTCTGTGAGCAAATAATACGAATTACATATTATATTCATTAGGCAAAAAGTCACAATTGTCATGTTAAAAAAAGCCAGTAAAGTAAAGTAAGGTCAGTATAGATCTATTCACTTCTCTAAAGGTTAATTAGAGATAAAAAAATAATCTAAGAGTTGATTGATTTTTTTTACTAGATGCTTTTGAATTAATACTGGGAAAAGATCGTCGTCTTGGGTAAACAAGGTTCCATCTGAAAAAAATAAAACTGCACGAGAAACAATTTAAGATTTCAGGAAATGTAATTTTTTGTAAAAACGATATTTTAGATTAATTTTGATTCACTGAGCTATTATGTTATTGTTATTATAAGATGACAATTTGTCATAATTTTCTGCTATTCATTGGATACGAATCTGCTGCTATTTTGGGCAACCATGCTCAAAGTATTAAAGAAAAACTAGCTGTAAGCCCGTTGACCTCAACGGGGGGATTTTTGTTGCATTTTTAAGAAGTCAGAAAATTACAAACCTATTTATTGAATAAGCCAGAAATTCTAAAAATAAAATAAATATATCTCGGGGCATATATCGACAGCATGCCCTGTAGTATTTAAATTGTAAATTATTTAATTTTTGGAATAATGTTGAGTTTGCTAACAATTATTTTTCCTATTAGCAGAAATATACCTCGTAAATTACCTATTTTTTGGAACAATGTTTAAGTTTGCTGACAATTTTTTTCGTAGTGACAGAAATTTCGTAAAATATTAAATCTTTAGAATAATGTTCAAGTTTGCTAACAATCATTTTTCATAGTAGCATAAATCGACCTAGGCGCATATATCGACAGCCCTGCACTTTTAAATTGTAAATTACTTAATTTTTGAAATAATGTTTAAGTTTGCTAATAATCATTTTTCACATGCAAAATGGTATAAATTAATTGCACATTTTATCAAAACAAAATTATCAATTTTCCATGTTACAATCAAATGCATATTTATCAAATTAATAAGAATACATTAACTTCACTAATTCGCCAAACGGAGCTTATTTTTAGGAATATATGAGTCTTTAAGGGAACCAAACATAAAAATGGTGAAACTTTTCCATTTGACTTTTAAGTGCAATTACGTTTTCAATTAATTTTTGTGGGAACTGTCATCAACTTTTAATTTTATGTGAAAGTTTTTTCAATAAATAAGCATAAAAAAGTAATACAAAATAACTTAGATTATTCCACGTATTGTGCTACAAACTGTGACACGTGTTTCGCCTATTTCAGAGGCATCCTCAGACAGACTTACTTTCATTAAGTAAAAGTAAGTCTGTCTGAGGATGCCTCTGAAAGAGGCGAAACACGTGTCACAGTTTGTAGCACAATACGTGGAATAATCTAAGTTATTTTTTATTTTATATTCAAATGAACTTCCACAAAGATACCGACGAATCCATCGAAAGCATAAACAATGTATTTTAGAGAAAAAATGATTGAAATTATGCAATAAAAAGGGTGGGTTCAGTTCACTTTTTCCCATCATCCTAACTTGGCTCACTTTGCCGTATTTTTATCTCGTTGACCCCAATCTATCAAACTATTTCGCTTACTTTATTTATATTACTATTTGAGCATAAATTTACCTTGTCCAAAGCATAGACTCGTTTACTCGTTATTTAAAACAAAAGATACAAAACTTTTAAATTATCGGGATAAATTCTAAATACCCTCTGTTAAAAAGTAAAATATTTAATAGCCGTCAGCATATGACACACATGGAATATTTGCATTTAACTGTCGAAACTATATTATGTAAAATATACCACATTCATATTTGACAGACGTCACAATCTTGAATAAAAACAATCGAAGTCAGTTTGTGAATCACAAATATCGTTCCATTTTCAAATGCTTGATTTATATAATGTATTTTTATCGCCTTGATATTTATGACGTTAGCTCAGTTGATAGAGAGCTCGACTGGTAATACAGAGTTCTGTGTTCGATCCACGGTCGCGGCGTTTTTTTGTATGAAATTTTTTCAGCGATTTGTTTCGTCAAATAATAAACAGTGTATTGGGAAAATATGTCTTCAGTATGAATAAAAATATTGCGTCAGCGGAGCTGGTGAGGAGGGTGGGGGAAGGGGCAAGGGGAGGGGAAATCGCGGACAATCATGCAATCATTCGGACATTATCGAGTATTAATATATAGATATTAGCTGCCCCACCTCAATCAGTGACTCTTTGATGTATTACTTTACCAATTTGAGTAATATTATTTTCGGAAATAAGGAAAGGAAAGGATCATTTTTAATCATAGAATTATTTTACTGTGGGATAAGTAAACAAGAAGACCAGTTAACATTTTCATAATTTTATTGTTATTGGAAAATCACAGTTATACTATCATCTCAAAGTATCTGAGGATTATACTCATTTGACAGAATGATGCCAAGGTTATCTTGGAGTGTTATACAATACTATCCTTCCAGGCAAGTTAAACCAGTTGATCTTACATAGTTTTGTATACAAGAGAGAACTTTTGAAAAGAAGTGCATCATTACAGTTTCAATCATACTCTGCAATCGTTACTTCCACTGACCCACAATGGAATCATTACATCGAGAATCCACTGCAAGCTACTGTCGTCTCACAATATTCTTTTTAATACACAAAAAACAACAAAGGAATATTGTTTTAAATCATTTTTATACTTTTATAGTTTCATATTTATTCAAACACAAAGTTTCTTTTAATTATGATGGCTAAATCTTTTTACAAATTTTTTCACTTTTAGGATGATCAAATTTTATTAAGCAGCTTAAAAATTTAACAAAAAGTGATATTCATTTTTGGTTTCAAAGAAAGTTTTTCTACAATTTGAGAAATGATTAAATTGTTTTTTTTTAGTGGAGACATATTTCTTCAAAAGTATATGGCCACAAAACTGCGTCTCCTGTAACGCACCAATTTCTTTACGTTCTCTCCGTCTTGTGGAAGTCAAGAGATTTACATTCATGATTTTCAAAATCCGAAGTTGAATATTACACAATATATTTATTATAGTAATAAAACTGACATTCAGATATTAATTAAATTTCTTAAAATTAAAATATTTTCTAGTTGAACACAAGAAAGTTGCTCTTACAAAAAAACCTATTTATCTGTACTTCATACATTTCTAAAACTGAAGAGATTGGAATTCGGTGATATGTTTCTAAGGATTTTATTTTTCTGTCTATTTATTGATTTATAATAAATGGGAGAAATTTTAATCAATGAGAAATAACCTAATAAAGTCCATTAAATTTTTGTAATATAATATGCTGACACAATAAAATGCAGTCCTATTTCTTTATTTTAACTCCTTTAGCAGCTTAATTTTAGGTAAAATAAATATTTACATTAAATGAGCAATCGCTAGAGTTTAGAATTTATCGATAACTAGTTGTATAATTCTTACAATAGTAGTATTCAAGACAGAATTTATTCATAACGAAGGTGTGAAGATTTTAAAATAAGAGATTGCAACAAAGTTTTTATAATCTTATTGTAGATACATTGCTTGGAAATGAACTGTAAAAATGTGAACAACTATCAAGGAATATATACTCTACAAATATTATTTTACATACAGTTGATACCTATATCGGCTTATGCAAGGACGTCCCATGGGCATAGGTGAGTACGCAGTTCCCTAGGGGCGGCAAGTCTTAGGATGCGGCAAATGATCACAGAATACGTTTTTAAAATGGCTAAATATTTTTGATTCACGAATTTGGTATATAATAAATGTGATGCCTCAATTTTTTCAATTTTAATAATATTATGACTAATGGGTATACAGCAGTTAACTTTATCACAAAAACCTTGACGAAATTGAATTGATTGAAATATACCGATGACAACACTATATACGGCAGTTTTGGCCTAAATTTGTGCCGAAATGACGTGGGTGATAAAAGCACTTTAGGGACATTTTTTTTGATTACGTAGAAAAGTAGAGGATTCGAATTTCTATACGTATTCTTAGAATAATGAGAAATAATGAAAAAAAAATGACATTTATGGCTGTAAGCATTTCAAATTTTTATTTCAAAAATAGTAAGGGCGCTAGTTTAAGCTCTGCATAGGGGCGGAAATAGCCTAGGAACATCACTGGTCTTATGCCTTCGTCAAAACTATTGGGCCGAAATAGCTATCGACTAAATAATTATAATTTTATGGAATTTTTCTAATAGGAATAATAATTATTGAATCTTGACATATTATATTTATAAATAGTTTTGATAACAAAATCAATGTAGATAATTTGACTACATTGAAGAGATTGTGATTTAATTGACCAATTTGAAATCACAATAGATAATACATTAAATCACTGAATAAAGATTGTTGTAATATTATTTACTAGAAACACTAATTTGATTTACATTCAATTACATAATTCTGGTTTTACATAAATAACATATTGATATAAATGATTTTGGGTGTTTTCACTTCGACTCAACATTGAAACATTTCATTACAATATCTTTTACTACTCTGACTGAATTATGTTACATCTGTCTTAAAAAACACCAGTAGGTATTCACAAAATATTTCACTTATAAAAAAGAGTGCACATTTTATTGTTTCACTCCTTAACCCGTTAACAGCTAAAAAAAATAACGTTTTTTGTCCTGTAAGCTTGCAATTTTCTAAAAACTAATGAAGGAAAACCTAATATTCATTTTTTGAGTCCTTAAGAGATGTCGGACCCTTTTTCAATGATGCAAACTCTAAAAAATATTTATTGACGTCGTAATAACGACAACACACTGGTCGGTAGCGTGTGTGATTAGTAGGTATGCGACACACCGGTAGGTCGTTAGCTTTAGAATGGTTAAGGAGGTACTGCAAGTAAAGTGAGACCGAATATTTGTCTGTTGATAATATACAATTAATTTAAGATTTCGACTGAAGGTGCTTGGTGGAATTTCAATATTAAATTTGAATCGTTCAAATTATGTACACTTCCACAGATTTTGTAACTAACTGACAGTTCAAGTTCATCCGTGCACTTGAGCGCCTGAAGATGCCGAAAGGCGAAACCCGGGTCGTTAGTGACAAAATCTGTGGGAGTGTACATAATTTGAAGGATTCAAATTTAATATACAATTAAACATTGTTTTATTCAATCATATTACTAGCAACACCAAAAAGATTAGTTCACTTAAAATTTGTGTTTTTTGAAGGTATTGATTTTCATTTTGATGAATAATTTTCATTGCGGTGGAGTTTCAAATATATATTTTAATAATAATAATAAGTATTTTGCTCTAAATAATAAATTACTCTAAGCTGACTCTTTTCACTTGACCTTTTTGCCACAAGGACAACAAATGTTTCTGTGGTTTTGAGGGAGGGTATTGTTAATTATTATTTATAGTTATGTCACAGCTATAATAGTCTCTGAAAATATACTACCAAGAGGAAAGTGACATACACACCTGTCATTGCTGACCTTAATGCATTACATTGATTGCATCACTCATTTTTTTAATAGATTCATCTATGATTTTAAGATACAAAGAAATAATAGTTAATCTTGATTAGTTTTTGCATAAATACACTAAGTTGTATTAAATTCATATTTATTTGTTCCTCTGTCAATAGTTTTTAAAACTAACAATCATCAGAGTTATACACCACATATCCGACGACATTTAGATTTAAAAAATCCTAAAAAAAATACTCTTTAAAACTATTCCATTAATTTAATCAGTACATCATGCCCGGATGGACTCCATCGTTTCTCTGGAAGTAGACATTCGGATTACTGCTGAATGTTGGCTCCAATGTGGTGTACATGTTGCCATCATCTGATCTCATCAGTAACCCTGAAAATAGTAATAGAAAAAATATGTTAATTTGGTAAAACAGCTGTAACTAAAGACTGGTTTATTACTTATGCTTTTGGAAAACTATGTCAGATGAAAGCGTTACAATGATTTATTGGCTTAGACCAAGTTCGCTCTGATAATAATGCATTTTATGGAATATAAATCAATCCTATGAGTCTACAGTCGCCAACCTTTAGAACATTATACATACATATATTACTTAGGAATTTTTGTAAAGTGGCATTGCCACCTATCAGCATTCATTCAATACGTTTGATCTGAACACACACTCTCTCTCTCTCTACACTTGCAGTGACAGAAAGAGAATGTGTGTGTGTGTTACGTTACAGGTGGCCAAATTAATTATTTTTTAATGAAGTTGTATTACTGACACTGGCACAAACTTGTAATTATAGTTTATATATTAACAACATAATTTTAAATTTTTCAGTGGCATCCCATAAGAATTTGTTGATTGTCAAAATGGTAGTAATAAAAGTAAAAATAATCAGCATGTATTAAGAAAACAACCATCTCTATGTTACTTAACTCAACGGCAGCCACAGACGAGATATTTCATCAAATTTTTAGTGCTCAACATGCCAGGGACGAGTTATCTCGTCAATAACTAATTAAATTAATAATTGCAAATTATAGCCGGCGTGTTAGTTAAGGACGTACTTTTTTATACGGCAGCCAAAAGGTTAAACATATTTCATCGACATATTTTTTCTACAACGTCGTATCTCAAAAAGTAAAAGTTTTCAGTAGACATGTACTGTTTCTAATCTAATGTTTTCATTAATGTACTTTATTCTATCACTATCACTTAATAAATGCAGCTTAAGGTTACTAAATCAACCATCAGTCTCTCACCTGTAATTCCTACGAATGAGAACTAATACCTCCACAAAAACCAAAGACCATGTACCCGCCTAAGCCACGGTAAATCCAGGGCGTTACGCGGGAAAAGCAACATCCAAATACACCAGATGAAAGGAAAATTGGAGAACGGCTCCACCGGCCCCAGAATTTGATACCCAGATCAATCAAATCAAATCCACTATCGCTTTATATTACTATAAAACACCACTGGCATGGTTTTGTCCTCAATATCTTTGAAGAAGTTAATAAGGAAAGAAACAAAGATCTTTCCATTCATACCATATTTTTCTAGCTAAACATAGTACTTGAACATATTATTTTTGTAATAAAAAGTTTGTGTATTAAGGTTAAATAAAGCATGATTTTAGTTAAAGGAAAATGTGTGTAAAAAATTCCGAATTCATTACATAAAAAAATCTGAAAACTGACAATATTTGAGATAGTAGAAAATTACTGTCGATATACATTTTCAGAAGATTCCCAAAAAAAATTGTTGATCCCAGAATACAGAAATGACATGACTGACAGTACTTCTCAACTTGGATCAATAATACCAGCAGTCGGAAAAATAGGTGTCTTGAATTATTTTTAAAAGCTAATAAAAAATATGTGGCATTATATAAAAGATATTTTTAATTTTTAATAACACGAGAAAATATAAAATATAATTTAATACACAGATTATGTTATAAATTGTGATACGTTTTTGCCCTTTGGGGAAGCATTTTTAAACTTTAGGTGATCTTTTTTGTAACAAGTTATCAAAATTATCAAAGTTATCAAAAGATATATTAAAAAGTACTGTATTTCTATCAATTAAAAGACTCGCCCTTGCATTTATATACCATCAAAAAAAAAAACGTTACACGTCGTCATTTAATACGTCCTCGCTTTTAAAACGCACCCCAAATTTAGACACCAAAATATGTAAAAAAAACATGTGTTAAAACGGTATTTCGATAGATACTGTCAAATCTATCGAAAACACATGAAATAAAACACAAATGAGAATCGTTTTTCAACATATCTGTGATCGATTTGTAGAAAAGAGACTTCCCTAAAACCCATGACCAAATTTTTTTTTTTAATAATTCATGTACACTTTGCTAAAATACATTAAAGGCATGTAATGAAAAGTTTGAGAAACATTTGTATTATTCAAGCTTATGTAAGCTTTACCCAAGACACTAATTTTATGTATGTGCACTTTAGTTATTAGGTGCCTCTATTCTAAATTATTTATTATTATGCTATCACCATGTATTGACCTATGACGTCAAAGGTAATTTGACTCGTTATTGAAATTGTTTTTAAGTTCTCAATGAAACAGATTCAATAAATTGCGTACGCGATAATATTATATTAGTTGCTTCAAAATTATGAATTTTAAATGGTGAGTTAAAATTTATTATGCTTCGTTGTCTTTTGGTTTTATAACGAGTTGTCGTATCATATAATATATATAATATATATATTTTACCATGTCCGCTCCCAATGTGGAGCATATGGACTCCTAATGGTAGTTTTATCTCAACAGAAGTGTTTTCTACGAGAAACTGCTTGTTACTCATTTGCTCACCTCTCTTTTTCCAAAGAGAGTAGAATAGAAGGAAACGGCTAGGACAGGATTAGTGTTAGCTAATCGCTCTCGATAGCGCCCCGTTTCATATGATAGGATGAGTGGGAGGGGGAATTCAAGACATCACATACATATATGCCTTTGAACAGAAATTCATAAATCGATTGAAAAATCAGTTTTATAAAACTGCCCGTACTGGGATTCGAACCGTGTACCATCCGTAGCGTAGCCAACGACGTTGACCACCGACCACACAGGCGGCTTGACAATGCTCACCATGAGCATACCGTGTCCTGAACCAATAAAATGTTAAAGATTAGATTTTTAATTTCAATAACGTCAAATGATAATCGCCCAGAGTCTTGGGACGTCTTTTTCTGTTAGAGTGGGTGTCTTCGCCCACCCCCCCCTGCTTCGGATCCGAAGCAGGGGGCGCTGCGAGAAGCTACCCACTCTATCTGATTAAGACGTCCCAAGTCTCTGGGCGATTATCACTTTGACGTTATTTGACAATTAAAAATCTAATCTTTAACATTTTTATTGGCTCAGGACACGGTATCGGCTACATGTGTGAGCATTGTCAAGGCCGCCTGTGTGGTCGAGTGGTCATACGTCCGTTGGCTACCGCTACGGATGGTCTACGGTTCGAATCCCGGTACGGGCAGTTTTATAAATTGATTTTTCAATCGATTTATGAATTTCTGTTCAAAGGCATGGATGTATGTGATGTCTTGAATTCCCCCCTCCCACCCATCCTATCCTATGAACGGGGCGTATCGAGAGCGATTAGCTAACCACTAGTCCTGTCCTTGCCCTTTCCTTCTATTCCTACTCTCTTTGGAAAAAGAGAGGTTGAGCAACTGAGTAACAAGCAGTTCTCGTAGAAACACTTCTGTTGAGATAAACACCATTAGGAGTCCATATGCTCCATATTGGGAGCGGACATGGTAAAATATATATATATATTATATATATTATATGATACGACAACTCGTTATAAAAACCAAAAGACACAACGAGAGCATATAAATTTTTAACTCACCATTTAAAATTCAATAATTTTAGAAGCAACTAAAGTATAAATATTATCGCGTACGCAATTTATTTGAATCTGTTTACATTGAAGTGAACTTTATAAACAATTTTCATTACGAGTCAAATTACCTTTGACGTACATAGGTCATATACAGGTGGTTACGCAATATTAATAAATAATTTAGAATAGAGCCCCCTAATAACTAAAAGTGCGCATACTATAAAATTAGTGTCTTGGGTAAAGCATTACATAAGCTTGTATAATTACAAATGTTTCTCAAACTTTCATTACATGCACTGTAATGTATTTTAGCAAAGTGTAACATGAATTATTAAAAAAAAAAATTTTGGTCATGGGTTTTAGGGATGTCTCTTTTCTTACAAATCGATCACAGATATGTTGAAAAACGATTCTCATTTTGTGTTTTATTTCAGTGTGTTTTCGATAGATTTGACAGTATCTATCGAAATACCGTTTTTAACACATGTTTTTTTTTTTACTATTTTGGTGTCTAAATTTGGGGTGCGTTTTAAAAGCGAGGACGTATTAAATGACGGGACGTGTAACGTTTTTTTTTTTTATTGATGGGATAATAAATGCAAGGGCGAGTCTTTTCAATTGATAGAAATACAGTACTTTTTATAATTTATCTTTTGATAACTTTGATTAATTTTGATAACTTTGTTATCAAAAAAAGTATCACCTTAAGTTTAAAAATCGGCTTCACCCAATGTGGCAAAAACGTATCCACAATTGTATAACATATATCTGTGTATTAAACTTTATTTTTAATATTTTCTCGTGTTATTTAAAAATTTTAAAATATCTTTTATATTATGCCACATATTTTTTATTAGCTGTTTATAAAATAATTACACGACAACCTATTTTTTCCGACTTGCTGGTATTTATTGATCCAAGTTGAGAGTAGTACTGTCCAGTCATGTCATTTCTCTAGCATTCTGGGATCAACAAATTTTTTTGGGAATCTTCTGAAAATGTATATCGACAGTAATTTTCTA